>JAVDOI010000111.1:194105-281605 GCA_032191485.1 Leptoclinus maculatus | reverse complement strand
CATCTCTGCATCGCCGTGGACATGAAAGCACTGGGTCAGGACCAACTGGTGTCTCATGCTGCCGACGACAGCACGCTTTAGTAGAGGAGGCTGAATTACACGCTGTCCGCTCGTATTACAAGAAGCGGAGCTACTATCATCCACATCAAAACGTACACAGCATAAATCATCTCTTTGCCATTTAGATCTATGATTGTACCATCTGTGGTTGATGAATATATGATGTATGGTATGTGACATTTTTAATATGTGCCAGTTAATTAAGCCAGACTCGATTCGGCGCGATGCGTCATCAAGCCGCCTGACCACACACGAGCTCTCCGACCTTCCCGTGAGCTGGTGAGGGGGGGGAGGGGATGGGGGGGCAACATGACATTTGAATGACACACTATGACTTTAGGAGCCATGATGTCAACACTGTCCCAGTCTGTATTCACATATTTACATGATGTGTAAGTCTATACCGCCACTGCATCTCTTTCCATCGCGTCTTTTCTACCGACGGTGTACTCACCCAGTTGTTCCTGCGTGGCTCCTTCTTCCAGAAAGGTGATTCTCTCCAGGACGGCCCAGAACATCACACCCAGGGAGAAGATGTCTGCCTGGGCCGTGTAGCTCAGTCCGCCCCACACCTCTGGAGCCATGTAGAAGTCAGAGCCGCAGGTGGAGGAGAAGTGCTGTCTGGTCGGCTCACCGTCCACCGGACCCTCGCTCATCTTGCTCAGACCGAAGTCCGCCACCTAGAGGTTGGACGGGCAGATCGACTGAAAATGAAATGCTAAAACGCAAAAGAGATGAAACCCGATGCTTCATTTTCCCTTTGGATGAAAGCTATGTATAGATGTGTAGAGGAGGGCTGAGGTCTGGACTCGCGCTATATTGCAATACGTGGAAGTGTTCACTCAGTAGAGCCGAAACAAACAGTCAACAAACAGATGATTCAAATGAGAGAGAATCAATCAGCGACCAGACTATTTTGATTATCGCTTCCATCATTTTAAGTTTTAAATAAAGCTAAATATGTTCTGATTCCAGCTTCTTAACTGTGAATATTTGCTGATTTCCGTTGTCTTCTATGACGGTAAACTGAATATCTTTGGGTTCTGGACTGATGGTAGAACACACAATGTGGGCTTTGGTCATATGGGAAAGGCTTGTTTTTGGTGCTTTATGGACCAAATTATTAAAACCAGAAATGAATTGACGGATACATTGTTTATTTTTCAAGTTGCAGTCCTAAAGCACATCGTTGTATTCTACACAGAGTACGACATCATGTTGTGTGCACCATGGGGACAGGGAAAGGTTAAAACGTTTGGATACCGACAGCATTTCTATTTTTGATTACTCTTTCATATTGCTTTTTATTATATTGTTCATTGCTACTGTGAAGACCCAATAACCTTCTGAAAGAAAAGATAATTATTGTTTAAAAGTTGTGTACTGAGTGAGAGAACACCAGTGGAGCGGACGTAAACACTGTCAGCGTCACAACAGGCCGCCTACCTTGACGACCGGACCCCTCTGTGACATGCAGACCAGCACGTTGTCTGGCTTCAGGTCTCGGTGGGTGATACCCAGACTATGCAGGAAGGCCACGGCACTGCAGAGCTGTCGCACCACGCTGTGGTTACGCTGGCAGTCCGGTGGCCTGGAGAGCAGGTACCGATTCAAGTCGCCCCCATCACAGTACTCCATCACCAGCCACAGGGCGAAGCAACGCTGGGGTGTCGGCGGCTGCTCTTCCTCCCTCGGGACCGGTCTCTTCCTGGCTTTGTTCTGAGGCCTGTGTGGGGTTGTAGAATCTAATGCACTTGATGTTGTCTTGTCCTGAAGAGAGTTCGTCCTGTCCTGAAGTCTTGAGACGGAGCTGCTCTCCTGACTTTGTGCTGCTCTGACTACACTGCCCTTCAGCACGCTCTCGACCAGACGTGGAGGCACTTTCCCTGGTTTTAGGGGCTTCAGGCTCCTCGGCCCGGTCTGCAGGAGGCAGCTGTGCAGTGCAATGACATTGACGTGGTTCTTGGCAGTGGCTCTCATGGCCCACAGCTCTTGCAGGTAGAGTTCAATGCACTCCGGGTTGCTACAGGGCAGCCGCTTGATAGCCACCCTCTGTCCTGTTTTAGCCATATGGCCCTCAAAGACCACACCATAGCTGCCTCGTCCTACCTCCCTCTCCAACGTGTAGAGCTCCTCCATCTCCCACAGGGGCTGGAGCCTGAGGTGACTGCTAAGACAGATAACACAAAGAAAGAAACGATGGTTAGCATGGTACAACATGACATGTAGCTAACAACAGTGTAACGTTAACTGTAAAATAGCTCAAACCCTTAACCTGGCTAATTTTGAAGTTTACGTTCTCACGTGAGACCCAACATGAAGCCCCGGATGCTTAACGTTGATTAAACTCAGCTGGGATTACTAACGTTACTGTAACGTTACGTGCTAGAGCCGTTTACTCCTTAAATACATTAAGATAGCTTTCCTCTGTTTGTATTCAAGTTAACAAGACACAATGTAACGTTACTGTACAAATGAGAACATATGAAGGAAGTTACTGAATACTTTTAACAGCGCTGTCTGTAGCCGCACGAGCGTGTTCGTTTAAAGGGGAAGTGATACACGAAGCTCCTACGATAGACTAACTTACCCACAAAGACGTCAGCTTACATTACCAGCAGTGAATAGACTTCAATCTACTTGTTGGGCAAACCGTCTCGCGCCATATTCAACGAAGTTTGACTATTTATGTTCGATAAACAACTAAGATAAAAAACTTCTACCAGCTAATGCGAGAGACTTCCGTAACTAAATTCAGAGCGTCTCGCGCTGTGTTTACGTGCATTGTGATTGGTTACAGAAATCCAGCCGCGTGCTGTGATTGGTTGGTAGCAGAGCCGCAGAGCGTAGTACGATTCAAAACAAGACACCGCAGGTTGAAAAGCGTCACATGCTTGTCGGCTGCGTTTGTGATTTTTAAAAGGTATAGAAACGGACTGTTGATAGCAGAAAGAATGACAATAGTCAATGGAACCTTTATTTTAACAATGCCAATACATTTTAACGCAATAAAGTGATGTTAGATCAAATAAACAATGCTAAACAACGCAGTTTTGCCGCTGCAAGGTTTATCAGAGGAGTCAGTTAGAAGTGTGCAAATAAGCCGATAATATTAGTGTGATGAGACACATATAGTGTCTATAGTAGCCCTGTACACATTACATGTTAGGTTAACTGTAGTTACACCAGAGAAGTTAATGGCATGTCCCATAGTATGTTTATAATAATAATTGTTATTATTATTATCGGTGATGTTATTATGATTTCTTTATGATTATCATGATTACAAAACGTAATGTTGTCCTATTCTCCGATTTATAGGCACATTCAATAGACTTTGCTCAGAGAGAGAGTTTGGTAGACTCACAGTTCAGGACACATTAGAGAGAAAAACCTAGATAGAAGTGCTGATAATGCTTTACTGAAGTGATGCATCTGAATAGGTAGCCTACATGAAATAGGACACTTTTGTAATCAAGCCATTTAATTTGACAAAAAGCACTGGAAGTGCAAAACCACCAAACTCCCCTCGTTGCTGCAGTCCCCATTTAATCACAAAAGACCATCTGAACAAAACACACACACACACACACACACACACACACACACACACAATGAGTGGGTGCTGCATCAGTATCGACTGTTTTTTGGTGGTGGAGCGGCAACCGTGGTGATGATGACAGATAACAGCATCGGTGTGTGTGTGTGTGTGTGTGTTCTTCTGAGAGAATATAATAGGAAACATGGTGATTCATTGCACTGAAGCACAGGAAGAAAAAGAAGAAAGAACGTCTCTGAAGTGTTTGTGTGTGTAAAATGTGTGAGTGCTTATGTGAACCATAGCTTTTATCCGCGATGCCAATCATGAATCTTCTTCATTACTTGAGGAAGATGGAGGCAGTCACACTCGGCTTGCTTTTATCTTGAAGCACATGCCCTCTATTCTATTATCATCTCTCACTTGTTTGACAGATATCTGGATGCAGACATCCAGCATAATATAGAGTGCACCGGAGAATGTATACGGGAAATATTTAGTGGGACCCACTCGGAGGTGTTGGAGGTGCCGAAATTGAATTTCCCGACAAATTCAATAAAGCATTCATGCTCCCCCCCCCCCCCCCACACACACACACACACAAAAAACAAAATGATGGTAACGAGTCCGATAAGAATGATAGTTTTAATCACCTCTGTTTTCAGACTAATTGTGTTTCTGTGGGGGCTTTGCTTGCTAATTATAGAGTCCACCAACAGGAGGGGCAACAGTAATTATTTCCTTGATTGAGGTCAGAACCCCTTGCATTTCATCCAGAGGTCTACCCCCCCCCCCCCCCCCCCCCCAGAGTAAACATCTCCTCGGCGTCGCACACTTAATTTCACAGCAGTCGCTCTTTCTACAAACGATGCTTTTGTTCCTCAGTAATCCAGCTCCCGTGTCTTGATTGTGCAGAGCTCAGTGTCCTTACATCGCATTATTTTCTATAAGAGAGAGAGGGTTTTTTTTTTTTCTGGATTCATTTGCCCCCCAAAAACCCGAAGGGGGTTACGCAATGAGATCGATGTATACAAACACATGAGATACTGCCGCGTGGCTTCCCGAATGCTTCAGCTCCGGAATCAAACTTCCCGGAGTGTTTTCGGTGGCTGACGCAGCAGGTTTTCAGGGCGGTGGGTGCAATTCTTCTTCCGTGCAACGGCCCTGCTGTTAATATCAATTACTTGTGTCTTGACAGGAGGAAAGCCCAGAGACGTGCAATCCACCGCTGCTCGTGGTTCAGGAGGAGACGAGGAGTTCGGATATGATCCCAGTACCGGTCAGTTGTGGCCGTCAGCACCCGCTTTGGGCTCGTGAAATGAATCTCCTAAATGTAGTTGTTAAAGTAGGAAATAAAAGTCTAACTTGAAGACTAAGCCAAAACAGTGCAATGCATTGTATATGCAAATGTATGTCAATGCAAATTCAGGGAAATACCGCCAAGTGCTTATGTCTGTTTATTGTAGAATAGAGTTCATTATAGGGAACTGTCTTGGGACAGATAATACATTTAAGCTGATTGCATAATAAGTCCAGCTTTTATATCAGCCATCACTCTCTCTGATTTCACCACAGTGGGGCATATAAAACAACTTGCAATGTTTCTTTCTCCTTAAATCATTTTAGTTATCGTTCTCTCTATCATTATTTAGCATGTTTCCATTGATACAAATCACTACATTTCTTATTATGAACCCTCTACAGCTTTAATGTTGTATTATACCCGTTTGGAAACCAATCCCACAGAAGGATATTTGCGTTTCTAATCCTCGTGGAGAATTAGGGAATGATGAAAGCTTTAAGATTTATTTTTATTTTTAACACTGCCAGAAATAAATATTTTGTAAAGATTATCTGTGGAATTAATATTATTCTCCTCTAAAATTCATGTGAAACACTAACATCTTTCATGAATTGTAGAAAACCCAATATTTTCAGATAGATTACCTCACATTGTGAGACAATACAGGATTCCGCGGCTTCATACAAAATCCATCCCTACCAAAACTGGACTAACACGGTTTTGACGTGAAGCGGTGCCAAGTTAAGCTCGACCTTCTCCGTCATCGAGGTAATCACTGCCTCTCGGCCACCAGAGGAAGCGTGTGTGTACACTGGACAGCCGGTGGATAACGGCGATATCAATGACAGACAGGCCCTCGCGACGGCTGCTTGTTCTTCTTGGCTCCTTATCTCAGCCGCACCGAGGGCTCTGTCTATGTACCCAATTCATCCATCACTATCAGACCACACGCAGGTTCAGGGCCGCCATTCACACTGTTCACAGGGGGCTGAAGCTAATGCCAGCTCACCACGAGGAGGGAAGTGTGACTTCAACACCCTAAAAAGTGTGTTTTCGCTGTGGCTATTGTATTTAACAGAAACACAATCATCATGATAGTTCCATCGCATACTAACAACTGATTGCTAAGCTGGTAGCCACGGTCGGTCGTCTTTGGTATGGACTGAATTACCTCAACAATTATTGGATGAATTATACATGTTTTACAGACATTCATGGTCCCCAGAGGATGAATCCTCATGACTCTGGTGGTTTCCTGATCCTAGCGCCACCAGCAGGTCAAAGTCTTTACTTATCCAGTGAAATATATTTAAATCTAGTTGGATTGGCACATTTTGCCCAAACATCCACTGTGAACCTAATGTGCTTTTGAGACTTCATTGTTTTGTTCTTCAAAATTCACCATAGTTTTTACTAACGTATTCTATATTTTAGAACAAAGCATTCAAATCATAGACGTCATCACCTCGTCCACCTTCACAGCCTCATTGTGTTTAAGTGACCGCGGTGTCATTTCTATAGAGCCTAACATTAGCTTCTTACTTCTGACGATTGCATTCACGCTTCAAAAATTCATTAATTTGTTAAGATTATCTTGATAAACAAGAAGTTTAAATGTCAGAATTGTTAGTTCACCATAGAGATTGTTTTTTGCAATAATCCAAAATACAATACAACAGGCTGTCTGTCGAGTGACGCAGTGAAATGCTAACTTCTGTAAAAACACGTCATCCCTGCACCACTCTACGTATACTAATGACTTTAATGATCCCCAGATATTTGTGGTTTGAGTCAAAGGACGAGACAATTATTTGATGGATTTCCATGAAATATGACAGTCATGTCCCTATCAGGACGATATCTGTGGTGAGTCGTTAAAGGGGAACCAGGCCCATGTTCATCAATGATTCTAAGACAGTCCAAAGATATTAATGGCCTGAACAGTTGTCGCCCAACTCATTTAGTAAAGGTCATCAGGAGATGACACATAGACAATGACAATGAGTATATGAGCACAGTTTCTGTCTTTGAACGGCTAAACACGCACCTTCACGTGATCATTGTTATGTCTCTGTCTTTCCTGTTTAATATATCTGTGGATCTCCTCAACAGAACACTCAACATGTATCACTACAGAGGAAGCTCTCGGGACACGTCTTGCCTTGCATCCCCAAACCTCCTGCGTGACTCACACAGACCCCAGACTTTACATTGTTCACTCTTTCATTCACTAGAAGAATAAAGTCTCCTATTCAGGTGCGGTGCCATCGCCACCAACAAAACCCCCCTCCCCGGCACAAACAACCGTATCGACCCGTGATCATGTCCACGGCACTGCTTTCCTCACTTGTTCTCAACTTGATCTTCTGGGGTAAACATCCAGTTCAATACGCTATTGTTCCCCCCTGGCCTCGGCAGCCGGTTTGGCCTCTAGGTTGCTGGGTTTGTACGGACACAGGAACCCTGGATCAATCTCACGGTGGATGATGCATACTTTTAGAGCCCCATTAGCTGACTCGATGAAGACGAAACCGGTGGCGTAGGCGACGCCTTGCTACGTCAGTGCTGGAGGGGTCACGGGTTGTGTGGGGTTTTTGTGCGTAACAGAATGAGGGGAATCCACCCCTCTCTCTCTCGCTCTGTCTCTCTAGCCCTCCTCTATGTGAGTGGTGATATACAGGGGAAGGGAGGGGGGATGGTGACGGTGGTGGTGGTGGGGGGGGGGGACTGGAGGGTTGAGCCAGGAGGGAAGGGGTGTGCCATTATAAGAAGCCTCAGAGGAGGCATGCGTTCAGTTGTTGAAAGCCTTAGCCTAAGGATACGAGCTGAGCCACCGAAACTGTCCTGTAAGCAGCAGAAGGAGGACAGAAGACCTTTACGTCACAGACACAGGTAAGGAAGTGCTCAAGTGTGACTTTTTAGTTTGTTCATAGGAGTGTGAGTCTACCTGCGCGGAGAGACCGTGCAGTTCAACGAGTGAGAGCTGATGAAAAGACGCTTGATCGGAGAGGAGAGAGCAGTTCATTAGGAGAGGACTTGTTGTCTGGTGTATGCACAAACCAGCGGCTATAAGATCCTGGGGGAACGTCGGTGTAGGGCAACCACTGTGAGGATTTTACCTTTTTCATGTCCCCCCCTCACCCTTTTTTTTTAACTGAGTTTTCTGCATTTGTCTGTTTCTGGCTTTGTATATTTGGGATTTTGATCTCAGGAGATGCCTCCTGTAAATAACCCTCCCCCCCCTGCAGTAATCTTTTTTTCCATTACTCTGATTGTGTCCCTGCGGCTCTGAAGGTACCACAGTCACCGTCGGCAGTACTCGCATCGCACCTGATTCTGACTTAATTAACAGGAGAGAAAGTCGTGCTGAGAGAGCAGAGAGACACTTAATTGCACTTTGCATTTGGCTAAGGTGTACCTGACTTTAATCTAACACAAGTAGAGTCTACATATAAATATGTTTTATACACAAATAAGCTACATTGATACTAAAAAAAGTAAAAATATAAAAAGAAAATATATAAAGCAAATAGCTTTCACTGATACCAAAGCTAAATTGATCTGAACTGCGCTGTTAGAAGTCAGAGAATGCCTCTCCAAAAGCAGCTTATTCATGGTGTTCCCTTTTGATAGATCATGGAGTATTATCTGTCACATTAAATACATCACACAGAGGCTTCAAAGAAACGTTGACAAAAGCTATTTCATTCCTCCTGAAGCAGCCCCAGTAGGGTGAAAAAAGAGAAGCTGGAGAAGTGAACCAGTTGAACGCTGTTATTATGCCAAGCGCATGATAATGATGATTTTAATGATAATGGTAATGAATGTGCATAATCTTTTCCCATTATCAGTAAAGGCGATAGTGGCGCAGACGGGAGAGAAAATGGGTGTTTAATGTGCCATTCACAGATAGATGACTTCACACAGGGGAAGTGCTTCATGAGGACTAGAACATGCTTACAGGACAGAGTCAGACCGGAGGACTAGAACATGCTTACAGGACAGAGTCAGACCAGAGGACTAGAACATGCTTACAGGACAGAGTCAGACCAGAGGACTAGAACATGCTTACAGGACAGAGTCAGACCGGAGGACTAGAACATGCTTACACAGAGTCAGACCGGAGGACTAGAACATGCTTACAGGACAGAGTCAGACCAGAGGACTAGAACATGCTTACAGGACAGAGTCAGACCAGAGGACTAGAACATGCTTACAGGACAGAGTCAGACCAGAGGACTAGAACATGCTTACAGGACAGAGTCAGACCGGAGGACTAGAACATGCTTACACAGAGTCAGACCGGAGGACTAGAACATGCTTACAGGACAGAGTCAGACCAGAGGACTAGAACATGCTTACAGGACAGAGTCAGACCGGAGGACTAGAACATGCTTACAGGACAGAGTCAGACCAGAGGACTAGAACATGCTTACAGGACAGAGTCAGACCAGAGGACTAGAACATGCTTACAGGACAGAGTCAGACCAGAGGACTAGAACATGCTTACAGGACAGAGTCAGACCAGAGGACTAGAACATGCTTACAGGACAGAGTCAGACCGGAGGACTAGAACATGCTTACAGGACAGAGTCAGACCGGAGGACTAGAACATGCTTACAGGACAGAGTCAGACCAGAGGACTAGAACATGCTTACAGGACAGAGTCAGACCGGAGGACTAGAACATGCTTACAGGACAGAGTCAGACCGGAGGACTAGAACATGCTTACAGGACAGAGTCAGACCAGAGGACTAGAACATGCTTACAGGACAGAGTCAGACCAGAGGACTAGAACATGCTTACAGGACAGAGTCAGACCAGAGGACTAGAACATGCTTACAGGACAGAGTCAGACTGGAGGACTAGAACATGCTTACACAGAGTCAGACCGGAGGACTAGAACATGCTTACAGGACAGAGTCAGACCAGAGGACTAGAACATGCTTACAGGACAGAGTCAGACCAGAGGACTAGAACATGCTTACAGGACAGAGTCAGACTGGAGGACTAGAACATGCTTACACAGAGTCAGACCAGAGGACTAGAACATGCTTACACAGAGTCAGACCAGAGGACTAGAACATGCTTACAGGACAGAGTCAGACCGGAGGACTAGAACATGCTTACACAGAGTCAGACCGGAGGACTAGAACATGCTTACACAGAGTCAGACCGGAGGACTAGAACATGCTTACGGGACAGAGTCAGACCGGAGGACTAGAACATGCTTACACAGAGTCAGACCGGAGGACTAGAACATGCTTACACAGAGTCAGACCAGAGGACTAGAACATGCTTACACAGAGTCAGACCAGAGGACTAGAACATGCTTACGGGACAGAGTCAGACCGGAGGACTAGAACATGCTTACACAGAGTCAGACCGGAGGACTAGAACATGCTTACACAGAGTCAGACCGGAGGACTAGAACATGCTTACAGGACAGAGTCAGACCGGAGGACTAGAACATGCTTACAGGACAGAGTCAGACCGGAGGACTAGAACATGCTTACACAGAGTCAGACCGGAGGACTAGAACATGCTTACACAAAGTCAGACCGGAGGACTAGAACATGCTTACACAGAGTCAGACCGGAGGACTAGAACATGCTTACACAGAGTCAGACCGGAGGACTAGAACATGCTTACACAGAGTCAGACCGGAGGACTAGAACATGCTTACACAGAGTCAGACCGGAGGACTAGAACATGCTTACACAGAGTCAGAGTGGAGGACTAGAACATGCTTACACAGAGTCAGACCGGAGGACTAGAACATGCTTACACAGAGTCAGAGTGGAGGACTAGAACATGCTTACACAGAGTCAGACCGGAGGACTAGAACATGCTTACAGGACAGAGTCAGACCGGAGGACTAGAACATGCTTACACAGAGTCAGACCGGAGGACTAGAACATGCTTACACAGAGTCAGACCGGAGGACTAGAACATGCTTACAGGACAGAGTCAGACCGGAGGACTAGAACATGCTTACACAGAGTTAGACCGGAGGACTAGAACATGCTTACAGGACAGAGTCAGACCGGAGGACTAGAACATGCTTACACAGAGTCAGAGTGGAGGACTAGAACATGCTTACACAGAGTCAGACCGGAGGACTAGAACATGCTTACACAGAGTCAGACCGGAGGACTAGAACATGCTTACACAGAGTCAGACCGGAGGACTAGAACATGCTTACACAGAGTCAGACCGGAGGACTAGAACATGCTTACACAGAGTCAGAGTGGAGGACTAGAACATGCTTACACAGAGTCAGACCGGAGGACTAGAACATGCTTACACAGAGTCAGAGTGGAATCATGTATTTATTTCAGTATGTTGAGTGTTTGGAGTCAACCAATTCATGAGATTTGTGTTCATTTTGTGAAACAATGTACTTTGTCTCATTGTCTTATTATTGTAAGATCTACATGTATCTACCAGAGAGGCCTCTCAATATCTGATATTTGAAACAATTAAAAATAGATCATGCAAAGATCCATAGTAAATACGATCATTTTTGCAAACATATATCATATAAATCTAAAATTGGTTAACCTCACACTGCTGCTAAAGAATGTCATAATTTAATTCTCAATTCATTATTGCGTCTTCGTGGTTTTCCAGTACATGATGAGCATTCTCTCTCTAATCAGCTAATAAACGCTGCAGGATTGCTGCTGCCTGCTATGATTGAACTGATTACAGGATTGTTTTAGACTCCGAGTCAACATTCATTACGACTGCTTGCAGTGTTTCACAAACACAAATCCTCTTGTTGATCACAAAATGATCTACTGCGGGAGACCAGGCAAAGTTAGCCAGATATATATATATATATATATATATATATATATCTGTCGCCCCCTCTCCCATCATGAGCGAGTACTTTTACAGTCCACCACTTTTTTCTCGGGCTTCACTGTCCTCACCTTGATAAAAGTGGCGAGCTTGTCTGGCTGTGCTAGATTGCTTTTGCCCTCCGGCTCCATGTCCAATGGATTAGTGCAGGTGTCAACGCAGCTTAACAGCAACCAGATCAGTGATGACACCCTGTCAGCTGACAGTCTGGGGACCGAGTGCATCATTAAGGGTCCAATGTCCCTGTTGTGTTAATAACCTTTTGTTTTCCAAAAGTCTATTCTGCTTTGACCATTGACACTTTCACTTTTTAAAATGTAGTCTCTGTCACACACACACACACACACACACACACACACACACACACACACACACACACACACACACACACACACGTCAGTGCATGTCACTTTCTTTTATGTTCTCTTCGAAGTTTAAAAAAACAATATGTGAATGCAGCTCTCTGCGCTCGTCTCTTAAAGAATATGCCGTGAGACAGTTTATCAGCCAAATGGAAAGTTGAAGTGCACGGGGAGAGTTTTATTTCAGAGCTATAAAAGACAGACTCCATGTGGACTGAATGAGATGATTGTTGGTGAGAGCTCTCCCTATGAAAGACATTCTATCTGATATCTGATGCTGGGGAGGATCTTCCCTCAGGTGCAAATATGTTCCCCAATTAAAAGAAACCCTGCGAGTGCAACTGATGGAAACAATAGCAATGATATGCTCAATTGATCTGATGTGATGGTGCCTCGAAAGGAATATGAAGGAGTATGAAGAGTAGCGCGTCTCCACTTAATATGCGTTCGTGAGAGCGTTTTAGGCTATGCGGGATATGAGGTGAGAATCAGATGCAGTTTATCACATTTCCAATCAACCTGTGCGCTCCACGGTCTGCGTGAGATAATAGTTCCTGAAGCAAGATGACCAGGAAGTCTGATTCTACCAGCAGACGTGATGGCAATAAGACAAAGAGAATTCATGAGGCAAAACGTGTCTCTGTTGCATGTAATTGCAGCATCATCGCGACCTCGATGACCTTCGCGTTTGACCTCTCGCCCCCCCCTCCACGATGCTCACAGTTCGTCAATTCCCCTTCTGCGTTGGCGATAACCAGGTTTCTGTGGTGTGACGGGTCAGGTAATCTGGTCCACTCATGAAAATCTGGTGCGGCTGTGGCGGACACGTCTAAATGGGATTAAGCACATTCTCTCAGATGAGTCACTTCAGGAACCCGTCCTGAACGCGAGGGAAGGGCACAACTGCAAGCGCACCTTCTCCCCCTCCCGGTCGTCTGAACTCTCCACCGAGTCACGCACTGTTTATCTGAGGCTGTGCAGGCTGGACTTACACTGTGTGTGTGTGTGTGTGTGTGTGTGTGTGTGTGTGTGTGTGTGTGTAAATCCTCCTCAAACTGAAGGTTTTTGAAAGAGTAACTTGTTATCTGTGCTTGGACAGGACGACGGTGGTCAAAGTGTGGTGTTACTGTGGTACTGCACGGCTCCTGTTGTTTTCTTTGGGCGTCTGTGGATGTGACGTTTGAGTTCAAGGAAGAAGGTGAAGTTAGTAAGGACACAGGAGAGACATCCTTTTTAGTTATCATGGTGTGTTTCCATGTTAAATACAAAGAGCTCTGTGCTTGTTTTTGACAGATTTTAGTGTCTTTTTAGAACAATAAAGTGTAGATAAACAAATGAGTGAGTCCTCTTCAGTCCTGAGGACTGTCTGCAAGGGTTCCTTCAGGTATCATATCACCCCGACAACTATAGACGTAACCATATAGGAAGTGGTTGTACTCGTCCGTTGGTTTGTGGACGACAGTTTCGAAGCTTCGAGTTTGGCATTTTGGTCGTTGGAACCACAAACTCACTGAGAACACTGTGAAAGGGTTTAAGTTCTAAGACGAAAACACAGACCGGACAACGCCGTGGTAGAGACCCTTCAATCACTGTGTAGCCCCGCCCTAAAGCATCCCCTGCTTTATGGTCTGTTTGACTCTAAATGGACCATAATGTACTAAATGAACATCATGCTGTATTGAAGAAGACTTGAAACTAGAGATTGAGACCATAAACTCATGTTTACAATGTTTACTGAGGTAATAAATCAAGAGAGAAGTAGAGTCATTTTCTCATAGACTTCTATACAACCAGACTTCTTACCAAAGTGGTCTTGCATGAGGTCCAATGTTCAGAGAGGTTTTAGTTTGAAAATCGACCTAAAACTATCAAAGTGAGGAGGACATGTGGACCTTCATCAGTGGATATCAGGCTCATGGTTATTTGAATAACAATGTGAAAACAGAAATGTTCTCCGTACGCTTTGGGAAGAGCAGAATAACCAAAAACCAATCTGGAAATGATTCCATTAGGGATGGGCTTTTAAATGAGTTCATTGAGTACAGTCTAATGACCTACGAGAGATACACTATCTCATGTCAAGAGGCCGGCCTGATGAGTCACCATGTGAGGAGCCTGGTTCAGAAGACGTCACTCACACACAGAAAAATAAAGGTTCCACCTGGAACCGAAAATGGTTCTTCGGAGTGATGCCATAGAAGAACCATTTTTGGTTCCACAAAGAACCTTTCCGACCAGGGTTCTTTAAAGAACCATTTCCTTAAACGGTTCTTTAAAGAACCCACAAAGGTGCTTCAAAGAACCTTCAAAAAATGGTTCTTTGAAGCACCATTTCTGGTTCTTTGAAGAACCTAAAGACAAAAAGGTTCTTGAAAGAACCATTTTCAAAAAGGTTCTTTATGGACCCAAATGGTTCCATAAAGAACCCTTTTCAAATGGTTCTTTAGGTAAAAATGGTTCTTCCCAGGAATAAATGGTTCTTCCCAGGAATGAATGGTTCTTTAAGAGAACCGATTTTTGGAAAACATGATTTTCTTTTACATTTTAACAGCATAACAATGGAATCAGGGTTCCCACTCTTTTTTAGAGATCATATTCCAGGATCTTTTCCGTGATGATCTATAAAATCATCTTTTACATGCACAGAAATGATGGCAAATAGATTTTTGAATAAATCAAACACCTGTAGATGTACTGCACTTCACTTTATTGTCAGAAATCAACTCTATACAATGTAATCCATGTGCTACATGCAGTGTCCTATCTAAGAAATATTCGGAGCATTTGCCACTCTCTGCACAGCTACCCGTGTGTCCAGCTTCAGGATAAATGCCTCCAAAAATGAAAAAAAAAATGTCAGATGATAGAGGGCCAACACAACACCCATGACCAATGAACCGTCTGCGTCTTCATTGTCCACCATCATTTTTTGTCCATCCACTGCTACAAAAACATCTGTGCCGTCACTCAGGGGCTTGCCATCGCTGCTGCTCAGGACAATTGTCGGTGTTGGGCTTAGTGGTTCCTGAAACAAAACATTTGAAACTTAAAGCTGTATTCTGTAATGTTTAAAGATCAAAGCTTTCTGATATGCTTAGTTGCACATAAAATGCTAGTTTGTTGAGATTAGATGTCATATTTTTGAAATTGCACTTAATCTTAATTTTCTGAAAATATATTTCCCTTTTTTAAATAAACAAATTCAAGTTGCCCCCCACAAACACAAATGACTAACCTTATCTATTGCAAACAGCTGTGATGCATTTTCTTTGAAGACCGATGGTAGGAGGAGTATGGCTGCATTCACCAACAGGCCTGCAAATGACAAATCATTTTTCAATAAAAGTCACAATTCTGATTCTGCAAAGTTTTGAGACTGTCCAATTCCCTCAGGAGTGTTGATTTTGATAAAAGTATCTAGGTAAACGTCAAGTCAACTTTTTAGAGCACGTGTTATATATTAGATAAAACACTCACCAAGATTGGAATAGAGAAGCAGGGGAATTCTTTTAAGACCTCTGCAGTAGAGTGTTGTTGAATATAGTGTCTTCTGTACTCTCTGGAGGCATTGGCAAATGATGTCCAAGTTGGGCCTCATCTTTTGGCACTCCTGCTTCATTGTTGCAATACGGTGGCTCGTACTTCTTTGGTCCTCCCCAGCATCCATTGCATACGTTTGCTAAGTAATAAACAATGACACAATTAGGACTGAGCTGGAGCATGAAGTATGAAGCATAAAATTCAGTTTAGCATTACTCTTTTAGTCAATGAGAGAATACTACTTACATATCCAGATCCATAACTTCCCTTCAGAAAAGGGAAGTTGAGCAGGACAGACTTAAAGAGCTGCACATACTGAATATGAGACAGATACCTGTAAGTTTTCAAAAGGAACAAAACACAAGGCGTTATACAAGATTAACATTCCAGATCAGCGCAATAAACAGATACCTAACTCAAATGATCAGAAAGTGCAGTTAAAAGGTCTGCAAATGTGTAGTTTGTCATCATGATGCATAGTTTTCACTATGGCATACAGACCTAAAACGTGATTAATAAGGAAACTTGTTTTACAGGCAGATAACATGTCATTACTGTACATTACGGCTGTCAAAATTGGCCCAAAATTATGTTTGAATATTCATTCTTGAAAAACACATAAGTTCAAACTATTCAAATATCTTTTGTTGTTCATTATGTCCATGACACTGTGTCCTAAATGGCCGCGAGTGGTACTGCGCTGTGCACCGTTTAGAGCTGAACTTTTCTCGGACACCGTTTCTATTTCGATTACTGTCACATGCTTTGAAAATGCCAGATAGCAAGTACTACTTAGCCTTTTTTTTTGTGGTTACATCTCCAGTCTGATCTGGAGCTCACAGATGATAGGTACATGGTTTGCTTACATGATGTAACGCAATCACGCTCAAATGGTCAAACAGAGCTGCATCCTTGTTGGTCAGTGCCGTGAAGACTTTTGGAGGAAACTGGACTTGGCAGTTGATCATTGGTTGGACTGCTAGGGCTCTCTGACTCACAGGGGCTTCGCTTTCACGGCTAAAGGGGAGGAAAATCAGATTTTAATTTAAGCCAACATGTAAAAAAACTACCAAAAACAAGACAAGTAAATCCTTAGAATTTTAACTGAAATTACAAGGCTTCACTGTATAACGTAACTCACACTTTCAGCTGCGCTAAAGCAGACAGGAACTTCACTTGGTCTTTCATTTTTGGAATGATTCGCTCACTTTCTTTCAGACATCTGGAGAAGTGTAGGCCCATCTACTTCATTATCTATGACAGAGAGAAACATTATTGGACCAAAATCATGTTAGGAGTCAGTATGTGTTGCCATCGCTCATGTCCATTTTTCGGATTTAACATTCTTGCCTTGCTTAATGCTGAACATCCTTGAATGGCCGATGTATCACTGTTATGAGGTCTTTACCATCACGACTACATATGTCCACATTATTAATTAGTGACTGTATGACTATAGTGCTTAACCTATTACTGTATTGCACAAGACAAAAACACAGACACACTGGCAGTCCTCTGCATACTCTCAATGCAGAGATACAGTTGCCACAGACATTAGCAGCACATGTGTTCATTTGAACTTTGTATTGACAGATACTGTGTGATAAAAGTATACTATTATCAGAAAATGTCTACAGCTATCTTTGCACTTGTTTGTACTACAGCAAATCAACAGGTTTATTTGCCTTCAAACTGACAAATCATAGACTATACAAGCACCAACATTTTAAGGTCAACTAACATTAAATCCATTATTTTTACCTGCTGGAACATAAGTGTCTGCTGTCTAAGTTACATGTCCTGTGCTCTCCTCAAGGAGAGCACAGGACTACTACTACTACTACTAGCACAGAAGCTACTGTTTCTCAAGAAACAGTCTTATTCAAACAATGTCCTGCTTCATCCTCCACAGCTCGTTTGTGTCACTACAATCAATAATGTGTATTTATACAACATTCAGGAATTGCTTTAAGGTCCCCATAATTTATATAATCACAAAATGTGGCTCATAGTATACAGCTTCCTTCAGTTTGTACAACTCACTAAGCTCTGCGCAGATCAGCACAGCTCTGTCTGACGGCAGCCACAACGCCGCTCCCTCTCTCTCGCTCGCCCACTCACTCACATCGCTAGTTTACCGTTAGCCAAAACACTAGCGGTGCCTGAAATTGTCAAGACTGATCTTCAACAGTTGCTGACACAGCTTTCTGACCTTAACTTGCAAGCTACAGTTACAAACACACGTTTATTTACTGTCTTACCCCACCAGACAGCTCAGCTGCCGGCCGCTGTCAGTCAAACATGGAGTCCGAAGCAGCTAACCGAAGGGCATTTTTTAACGTTAGCTCAACAATTGGAAATACTCCGTTGACTAGCAAGCACAAAATGGTGGCGTTTTCAATCGTGTGCAGTTAGCTAGCTAACATAACATTGCATTGAGTTATGTAGCAATGTCATACTTTTTTAATTGGTAAAAAAGTTTTAATAAAGAATAGTTGATAGCTAAAGTAATTAGATAGTTCACATCTAGACATACAGTAACAATAACCAGTGTTAGTTAATCATCTATTGCCATTTTACATATATTTCACAGGCAGAAGCATAGCAGCTTAGCTAAATTAACGTTAAATATATTTTCGCGCGCTATGTAGGCTAACGATTAGCTAGCTAACTAGCGTTAGCTTCAGCCAACTAGCAGACTAACAAAGGCAATTAACTAACGGTCAAGTCACCGTTAGAATACGAAATACATGCGAAATTAATTCATAACGGTTTCAACAACCTAAGGATTGTTGAAACTAAAAGTCTAACATTACCTCAAACTCCACAAATATATATATGCGGCATCCACAAAACGAGGGAAATATGGTGCTTCCAGCCAAGCTACAGGCACCAATACTATATTAAATGTAGACTAGCTTATTCAGACACTCGGATAACAGATGGCTGTGACATGACAAAAAAGAGCAATAATTTGCCTGTAATAACCAAGCTTCCAACACTTACCTTACACCGACCACTGTTAGTTCCGGGCGACTGGTTTGAAAAGATGTTGGTCAGTCAGAGAGATGGACGAGTGTCACTTGGAAGTAGGCGGGGCGGACAGATATCTCATGATCGTGATTGGTGGTTTATGTTGTCATTCATGACTTTCCCCTTAGAATTTTCTGGAACACAGCTATTAATATGGGAAGAGGCTATAGGGCCCGATTCACCGACATGAATATATGTGTATATACATATATATGTATATACACATATGTATGTATATACATATACATATATATATATATGTATATACACATGTGTATATATATGTATATATGTATATATATATATATATATATATGTATATACACATGTGTATATATATATATGTATATATATATATATGTATATATACATATATACATATATATATATATATATATATACGTATCAGCTGGCAGCTAACTACCCCACACCCAGATCATGGCACGGTAGGTTTTTTTTCTAATTTATCCCATCCCCCACGATTCAACAACTCAAACATGAATTAAGAACCCTTTAATATCCCAAAGAACCATTTCATATCCCAAAGAACCATATGAAAAACATGTAGAACCATCCAATAGATAAAATGGTTCTTTAGTAGGTGATGGTTCTTCGTGGAACCACACTGCCTTTTAAAGAACCATTTAAGAACCATTTTTTTTCTGTGTGCATCTCAGTTAACCTCTGCAACGTTGATCTAACACTGACAGTTAACGTGGGAGTGGAATTATTTTATAATTCTTATTTCTGTGTGCTGTTTTTCTACAGATCCAGTTTAGAAACCATCTAAAAGCCTAACGTACATTAAAGGGTCGCTGCGCCCCAAATTACAAAAGAACAGATTTTCTCATTTACTTTTAGTGTATCTACCCTAAAGCAGAGGGTGGCTTTATTTCATGCAGGCTCTGAGATATCTGTCTGACTCCACCCGTAAACAATAGGGGTGAATGTCTCCACTCGCTGAACCACATCATACCAAAGAAGTAGTCCTTATTTAACATTGTGTTCTAGATATGATGCTTGTATAACTGTGTTTGTATGATGATGACGTGAGACCAGGGTTCACATCCCGTCTGTGGTTAGGTTCAGACACCAAATGTGTTGGACGTCTTAAGTCTCTTCGGTATTAAACTGATAGTTAGACATTGTGGGAGAAACAAATGAACATATCAGTGAAACGTTTAGTTTCTCCTCATTATGTTGATAAAAAGAAACCTGCCTTACATTTCACTCTAAATGCATTCGCTGTTGTCTATAGTACAACTAATCTCAGGTGGAATAGAGTCAAATTACAATAAAACCCCACATATGTTGTGATCTACCTCTGGTGGTATCCGGCCGTGCTGAGATATTAGGTTTGATGTGCTCAGGTTTGGAGATGTCTGTCTCTGACATTTCTTCCTCAGTACATTTGTCGCACTCACAGCATTTAAAAATGACAATTGGTATCAACAGTTTTCACAGTGTTGATTCTTTCTTGTTTGATGAGCTTTCACAGCCTTACCTGTATTCTAACATTGTACTAGAATTGTTATTTAAAACCTGGACAAAGAAAACTATCTCCAAACCACTACGGATTACATTTTCATTTGAGTAAACTAACCCTTTAAAATAATAGACTATATTGATTTCACACGGGCGTCTGGAGAAATGTATCAGAACCAGAATGTTGAATCAGTATCATGAAGCCCGTCTTTGTCTCTCCCCCACTCTCCACTCACATACTGCACTTTATTGGCCCGTTATCCCACATCAACGCGTTTTCAACAAGCGATTTTAAGCGAGTGTGAGGCGATAAAACACTCGTGAATCTCCTCAGGTTATAAAGAATTAATCAGGCACCATTAATGGCCCTGCAAGAAGTAATAGGTAGAACAGGAATCGTAATCATTTTCCCTTCAAACAAAGTGACCACATCTTCACGCCAGCCATCTTTGCTTGTCCTGGCTTCAGTTGAGATCTACGCACAGCTGGAAGAGACCGGAAACCTCAGCAATATGGCATGAAAGATAAAAGAATGGAGATGAGTGGAGGAAGACAAGGGGAGTGTTGAGGCAACATGTGGATGCAACAGGAAGCAGAGAGAGTCCTCCAAGTTATCGGTCCTTTGTGTGTTCCAGCTTCATACAGGCGACTAATGGATGAGATAGAGGGAGGCAGAGCTTTGTCGAGACCAAGCTTTTCTTCTCCCTCCCCCCCATCACATTCGTGACACCGTGGCCCCCTCTCCACCCTCCATTACAGCCACTAATGCTGATTTATCCCAGCGGTAACTCTATTAATACACTTCGCTATGCAACTTTGTGCGCGGTGTTCAGGCGGCTCGCATCCCGCGAGGCCATTGTTGACGGCAACGGGAGGGGGTCCAATAATTCAAGATGATCACATGGATATTGCAGTGTTTTACAATTGCCTTTAACCTTTAACCTTTAAGAACGAATCTGTTCGTAAGAGTGCTTCTTGCATGAGGCCTAATGTATTTTTGACAAAGTCAAGAAAGTGGTGGTGGGGGGGGGGGAATCCAGCCACTCAACATTACTCCAGATATTCTTCTGTATTTCAGGCTCGGACAAACAAATGTTCCCAGAAAAACAAAATGCATGAGACGTGTGGTCCTTTAATGAATGCTCTGATTGCTTCCTGCGTGATTGAAAGGGGAGAACATTTTCTCTCAGAAACATTTTCAGGGTCTTAGTTAACTCTAATGGAAGCATAAAAGAGTGTATTTGTTTTGGAAAGAACCGGATAAAAGCATTCATTTGTGCAAGATGGAAAGACTAATCTAAAAGTAGAGGGACATCAAGCCCTTCGTTATGGTCCACTTTCTTTTTGCTTTCATGCCAGCGTTAATTTTAGAGGGCGAGGTTGTTTGTATTTGTGAATGATGAAGATATATCTTCAAACGCAGCTCTCCTGGGCGGATTGTGCTGTCTTGTTTCTATCTGGGGGAAAGCCTGGCGTTCAGTGGCTTTCCCTTTCCCCCTCGACCGCTTCATCCGTGTTCAGTGCATCATATCAGCTCCCTGCACCCAGTCGAGTGCTAGCTCTGTCAGATAGATTATGCAAATTATATGAAGGTACATGACATGAGGGTACAAAATAAACTACCAGCATGATTCTTATTTACTGGAGTGGTAAAAGTGGTCAATAATAACTTGTAGTAGTGACATCACTGTATCTCCATTTAAAGGTGAGTTGCCTCTCAACGGCTCTCAACATGGCGACGCCTGAGCCGACGTACCAGAACTACTACAGTAGTTTACTAGTGCTACTAGGTTAAACTACTACTACTGTGTGGGTACAAAAGGTGTGCAAACAGATTTGATTGTGTAGTAAATAAACATTGAGCAAGTGCAGTCAGCCTTAACCCATACTGTGTCAACGAATCACCAGCACGAATCACTACTACCAGCTCAATACTATACCCACTTTAAACATCGTGAGGACACCGATCGATGACAAAGTAGCTCATCATCACTTAATATCCTTGATGACTTCCATTCAAAAGAGAGCTGGCAGCAGATAACTCGGTAACTCCTTCCCTTCTCTGCGGGCTACTTGAAATTAATCAATGAATGCAACTTCACTTGTTATGGAAATTTAGTAAAAATCCCTTCAAAACTGGATAAATTGCTTCGACACAGCTTTAAAAAAAAAGTCAGTTATAAAGTTTTGTCTTCATCGAATCACCCTTGAAAATACTGAAGAAACTAATGTTACAAAACACTGAAAAGCTCTTTTGTGAAATGAAAATGAAAGCTACTGATAATGTACTGCTGTACCTCAGATGATCCGATGCTGTCCCCAAATTGTTTAGCAAAAAACCCAAATCCCAATATTCTAACATGAGCCTCTGAATGCGTGAAGGCAAACAAATGGACATCCTTTGTCTAATTACAAAGCTTCTGACGGACATTGCAGGACTTTTCATTAATAGCAGGGTTGACAAAAAAGCTCATATCTACTCTGGTAGAATATTATTAATGTGTGAGAGCCACATCTTTGTAATGCGGGAGCGTATCCAGGGCCTACACCATCACTTATGCTGCGCTGCTTTACTCGTTTGTTCAACTCACTTAGCAGGGGCCACTTAAGGGAGCACATAACAATATCAAATGGACTTAGTCAGCAGGCTAGGAAATGATCATTGCTCAAAACATCTCTGCAAGGCAAATAAACAGGTCCCTCTAATGACTTCCCATAAAGACGTTTTTATATTTCTAGATGAGCCGGGGCCACCCGACCTGTTTCATGCTATTGACTACGAGTGGTAATGTGGTACAGTGGACATGGTCACGGTGTGCTAGTTTTTACTTATTTTTACCTCAGTGTACCCGTCGATACGACACCCGCTCTGTGTTTTGTAAAAGATTTCCATTCACTCTCATCTCAAAGCATTTCCTTTTGACCGGATTGGTGCTTGTGTGGGTCAACAGGACTTCATGTGTGTGTTACATGTGTTGGATTTGCAACTGTTTGCTAACAAGTTAGCCTTATCAATTTAGAAGACGATAATACAACAGCTTACTTCCGCTGCTCCCATGTGGCCACAAACATAATGTAACGCATGTTTAAAGGTGCCCCGTACACTCTCAGAAATAAAGCTGCTAACTACAACCAGAAAGGGTTCTTTGGCTTGTCCTCATAGGAGAACCATTTTTGGTTATACCTAGAAAGGGTTATACCTAGAACCATCTGTTAATGGTTCTACAGACCCTTCTATGGTGTAATGGTTCCGCCTAGAACCCTCTCTGGAGGTTCCATCCTGAACTTTTCCACCTGCATCAAGAACACACCCAGGGGGTTCTACCGGGGACCCATTCTATACTCCGTGGGTTTCATCCAGAATCCAACGAAAGGGTTCCACCAAGAACTCTTATATAGTCAAAGGGTTACATCTGGAACCCACCCATGGGGTTCTACCGGTAACTTTTTGTTGTGTTCCAAAGCTTTCATCCATAACCCCAAAGGCCCGGGAATGATGTGATGCAGCGCAAACCTAAACAACCGTGGGTCACAATCACAGTCTGCAGTGGGGTGTGGGATGGGCTGTGGGCGTTCCCTCACAAAGAGTTCTTAGAATGAAAATGGTTCTTAATCGAACCCTTATGGTGCGTTCACACCAAATGTGGCGCGAATAATCGCGTTCACTCGCCGGGGACCATTTGTGGTCATTCGCGTGAATCGCGCCAAACGTGCCGGAGAGGGGGCGTGGCTTATCGCCCTGAAAGCCGTTCGACTGTCCGCCATTTATTTCCGCCATCAACCATGGAAAACATAACTTATATTTCTGCTTAGTACTTGTTGTGAAACTAAACGCCGTCTTGTCTGGGTTCATAACATCATCGACAAAATGATGCTTTTATCCAATATTACTCACCAAAACACAGTCAGTGTATCCTTGAGCTCCACCAACCGTCTCGAATGCATTTCCCTCTTTGTTAAACATTTGCAGGCGAAGTATTTTAGATACAGCCTTGTTTACTTGTGGTCTTTTTATTCACTTCCTCTGCTGGCACATTGCTGAATATCCTGCCCTGGTATTCCACCACCTGTAAATCAGTGTGACACCATTGGTAGGACTGAATCCCGCTTGAATGTGGTTACTCTTGCGGCCATGAGATATAGAAAACAGGGACTTACTCATAAAAACACTTGGCAGGGAGCCTTAGAGTTACTTAATAATTGTTAAATACCTATACATAAAGGACATGAATATGTTGATTCATCTCAGCCACGGTCTTGGCTCATAAACATGCAGAGGCCGTATGTTTCTGGTGAGGCAGCAGTCTGTGGGCAGAAGCAATCTGTTATGTTCTGAGTGGCTGTTGATTCGTTGTTATCTCTGTGTTATGGGATGATACAGTGGTGAGTGACAGGATAGATGGGGGTCAGGGAGTGGAGGTCAGGCACCAAACACCGTGCACCTGGTTCGCAGCTTTGCAGCCCCCATACCAAGCGTTTTCTGTTGATACAGGGCATGACCCATGTCCCGTGTCTATGATGTCTTCGAGCACAGATCTGCTCATTTCTGCTGTCTGATTTCCAGCAGTGATACAACGCTGCAGCCTGTAGTGGCTTTCTTCCTGCCCACTGGAAAATACCCATTTTTCTCATTTATTGCCTCAGGTTGTACTCTCTCTCCAACCCACCCACATTGTCCATCCCCTGATGTTGGCTCCCACCACCAACGCTTTGACTGACCGCCCAAATCCAGCTGATGATTCCTATAAACTGGAACTGATGCAATGCTCCTGTCACTCTGTCTGCTTTCTCCCTGTAGGCTGGACCCACATCCCAAAGGCTTTATCTTCCAGATTCTCCAGCTGGTGACCCTTTGTTGTAGACTCTTCCCTTGTACCTGTTGGACTCCCTGCCCGTCTGGCTGTGCTGAGCGATGAAGATTCCTCTGTGGTGCCTGGTGGTGCTGCTGGCAAGTCTCTTTACCCCTGGACGCAGCGACTGCCAGGGGGAATGTGTGGCCTGCGGTGTGCTCCTGCAGCAGCAGCAGCTGCAGCAAGTCTTCAACACCATGGTGAGTATTCGTGTGTGTGTGTGTCATTGTTTGTCGTCGTGAGTCACTGTTGATAAGAGCATCCGCCTTGTAGTGTGTGTGCCAATGTGGGTACAGTGTCACCCTGATGGAGGTGTGTTTGTGTTTGTGATTCTCTGACTTATTTTAAGGCACGCTAAGAGCTTCTGCTTAATTTGTTGTTGTGCACTTTGTTGGCCTGTGTATTAGGGAGTTAATATGAGGGTAGAATGATGTGATTATAGTGGTTTTCTTGTGCATGTGTCATAAAATTGTAACAAGTAAACATTTTCTGTCAATTAAAGCCAAAAAGCCTCTCAACAAATCTTAAAAAAAATATTTTCAGGTTTCAAACTTCCAAACTAGAAAGGAAAATTGAATAAAAGAAGAAAATAAAAATAAAATAACATAGTAAAATTATACATAATAAAGGGAATATCTTTCCCCTAGAATATAAATAAATAAAATGTTCCATACTCAGTAGGAACATTTGAGTGAACTAACATTCAAATGAATGATAGAGCAGCCTTCGTTAAAGTTGGTTTGATTGCCCAGCCATGCTAGCAGCTCCGTGAGGCTGCTAAATGCTAACATCGGCATGCTAACATGCTCACAATGACAATACATACAATCCTGTGTTTATCAAGTGCAATGTTTAAAGGTGCAATGTACGGGATTGGGAGCATGTCTGCCTCCACACGGCTCTTACCACGGTAACAGCTAGCAAGCAGCTAACAGTGCTAAGAGTTCAAACTACGACAAATGTGCTAACAGAGCTAACAGTGTTTCCCTGAGTGGGAACCATAGGGTGGGCGCTACGCTTCAGCGACAACACCGTTGGTCAGGCCTACATTTGGGGAGACATTGTACTAAAAAATGTTTTTAAAACTCACCGTGACGCTAGAGGAACTGTCAGGGGATCCAAAAAGTCCTTCAGCTTGATTTTCAGGGAAAGGGGGTTGAGCTAAAACGAAAGAAATACTGAGCTGCCCAACAGTTGGCATTTACATTTCAACCAGACAAAATTGGTGTTATTTTTGTCTCATAGTGGAAGAGGGGATTATTTGCATGTGTAAGTATCTACGGCACTTGTGCAATGCTTCGTGATTAACATGAAGATACCAGCCTCGGCACTGAGAGAGTGCGATTGCTCTCCGAACTCGAACCGAAACCCCAGTGCAGCCCACAATCTCATTTCCAAACAGTGCGAGACGCAGCGGGTAAAAATAGTCCGTGGACGTCCATGAATAGCTGTAGGATGGCTAATTTAGCTGATAATGATGCAGAGAAAGACAGCTGGGACCTTTTGGGGAGTTGTAATAGAACTCTATAATTGACTGCTGCTCAGTATCATCAGCCCAGGCTTACATTGGTGACTGACACATTTTATCAGTTCCTCATTGTGTTTGCCGCTTTCCCATTGAGCCACAGATGGAATCCACTGAGCAATTCCATTGTTTCCCTCTCCAGACCGCGAGAGTGTGTGTGTGAAGCTGCCGGTGTGTGTTATAATGTCAGGACTCATTGATTTATTAGTGCACACACCTACACACTCGTGAACGCGTCCACACATGCACCCAGACACACACACACGGAGCATTTCATAGCATCATCCCTTCCAATGACTACACTCATTGCGTAATGCTAATCTTAAGGGTAAATGCCAACTTTTGTTTACATTTGTGCTAGTCATCTGTGCTACGGCTATTATTTACATAATTATGAGCAGCTTCTGCATATTGTCTTTGTATATATATGAATTTTCTTACTTTCTGTAGAGGCCTTTTGGCATTACACTGTTATGCAAGCACTCCTTGTTACTCTAGATTCAACTATACTGTCTTTGCACACAGTAAGTACCAGTACAACGAAATAGAGTCAAGCATCTAACCAGATCAGTAATGTACAGAATGAACAATACACCAATGAAGTAGTGATGGACAGAAGAGACACACAACGTAAAGCAGCTATGATACAACCTGATGAATAGTAAGTACAGTCAAATGTGTCGTTTTAAATATAGAGTCTGAGCATTTTTTGGGGACCTATATTTTGGTCATCACAATCTAGGTTTTGGCCGTCGCCATCTTGGTTTTTGGCCGTCGCCATCTTGGTTTTTGGCCAGTGCCATCTTGGTTTTTGATTGCCACCATCTTGGTTTCTGTCCGTCGCCATTTTGGTTAAGTACAACCAAGTTAAATTCTAAAGCGTGTGCTGCCACTTTATCACACATACTCCTTTTTTTTGTCATTAATCCCAGATGTTTGGGTTCTTTTTGTTACATACTGATTAGTCCAGACAAGAATTTTCAAAACTGGACGATTTTGCAAAAATCGTGGATCACGTTATTTTATCCTTTTCACTTGGCCATGTTGTTTTTGTATGTGCTTGAATATTAATTTCAGCCCGATGTTTTAGTTAATTTGATACATTGTCAATTAAGGGATATACAAGTTTAGTTAGTTTGTTTTATGGGTTCATGGAATCTTTTGTGGTCCTGCTCGGCTGCTCAATCGAGGAGAGTGTGAACAGGTTTGCCTAATTATGTCCTCTTAGCAGGGGACGGTTGGGCACTGTTGAGATGTAGGATATAGTTATTGTAGTTCTGTAATAAATTACATTCTGCTTGGTTTAGCCCACCATATACTTGCATATCTGGGTTCGTGATACATTCTAGTCAGGTGAGGCTGAGAAGTTCAAATCCGAGGCAATACTCCTGCTTATCAACTGGGTTCTTCAACATTCCGTTTTAAAGTTTTCTGGTGGTTTCACAGCAGTCTCTCAGGTGAAAGTCCTGTGTTTGTTTGAGCCATTGGACCTCCCCTTACCCCCTCATTACGTGGACCTCCCCTTACCCCCTCACTACGTGGACCTCCCCTTACCCCTTCATTACGTGGACCTCCCCTTACCCCCTCATTACGTGGACCTCCCCTTACCCCCTCACTACGTGGACCTCCCCTTACCCCCTCATTACGTGGACCTCCCCTTACCCCCTCACTACGTGGACCTCCCCTTACCCCCTCATTACGTGGACCTCCCCTTACCCCCTCATTACGTGGACCTCCCCTTACCCCCTCATTACGTGGACCTCCCCTTACCCCCTCACTACGTGGACCTCCCCTTACCCCCTCACTACGTGGACCTCCCCTTACCCCCTCACTACGTGGACCTCCCCTTACCCCATTACGTGGACCTCCCCTTACCCCCTCATTACGTGGACCTCCCCTTACCCCCTCATTACGTGGACCTCCCCTTACCTCCTCACTACGTGGACCTCCCCTTACCCCCTCACTACGTGGACCTCCCCTTACCTCCTCACTACGTGGACCTCCCCTTACCTCCTCACTACGTGGACCTCCCCTTACCTCCTCATTACGTGGACCTCCCCTTACCCCCTCACTACGTGGACCTCCCCTTACCTCCTCACTACGTGGACCTCCCCTTACCCCCTCACTACGTGGACCTCCCCTTACCCCCTCATTACGTGGACCTCCCCTTACCCCCTCACTACGTGGACCTCCCCTTACCCCCTCACTACGTGGACCTCCCCTTACCTCCTCACTACGTGGACCTCCCCTTACCCCCTCACTACGTGGACCTCCCCTTACCCCCTCATTACGTGGACCTCCCCTTACCCCCTCACTACGTGGACCTCCCCTTACCCCCTCATTACGTGGACCTCCCCTTACCCCCTCACTACGTGGACCTCCCCTTACCCCCTCACTACGTGGACCTCCCCTTACCCCCTCACTACGTGGACCTCCCCTTACCCCCTCATTACGTGGACCTCCCCTTACCCCCTCACTACGTGGACCTCCCCTTACCCCATTACGTGGACCTCCCCTTACCCCTTCATTACGTGGACCTCCCCTTACCTCCTCACTACGTGGACCTCCCCTTACCCCCTCACTACGTGGACCTCCCCTTACCCCATTACGTGGACCTCCCCTTACCCCCTCATTACGTGGACCTCCCCTTACCCCCTCACTACGTGGACCTCCCCTTACCCCCTCACTACGTGGACCTCCCCTTACCCCCTCACTACGTGGACCTCCCCTTACCCCCTCACTACGTGGACCTCCCCTTACCCCCTCATTACGTGGACCTCCCCTTACCCCCTCACTACGTGGACCTCCCCTTACCCCTTCATTACGTGGAACCTCCCCTTACCCCCTCACTACGTGGACCTCCCCTTACCCCCTCATTACGTGGACCTCCCCTTACCCCCTCACTACGTGGACCTCCCCTTACCTCCTCACTACGTGGACCTCCCCTTACCTCCTCACTACGTGGACCTCCCCTTACCCCCTCACTACGTGGACCTCCCCTTACCCCCTCACTACGTGGACCTCCCCTTACCCCCTCACTACGTGGACCTCCCCTTACCCCCTCACTACGTGGACCTCCCCTTACCCCCTCACTACGTGGACCTCCCCTTACCCCCTCACTACGTGGACCTCCCCTTACCCCCTCACTACGTGGACCTCCCCTTACCCCCTCATTACGTGGACCTCCCCTTACCCCCTCACTACGTGGACCTCCCCTTACCCCCTCACTACGTGGACCTCCCCTTACCCCCTCACTACGTGGACCTCCCCTTACCCCCTCACTACGTGGACCTCCCCTTACCCCCTCATTACGTGGACCTCCCCTTACCCCCTCACTACGTGGACCTCCCCTTACCCCCTCACTACGTGGACCTCCCCTTACCCCCTCACTACGTGGACCTCCCCTTACCCCCTCATTACGTGGACCTCCCCTTACCCCCTCATGCTCTGTCAGTAGTTCCGACCGTCAAATAATGACGCAGATGGGTTCATATTGGAGTTAGTTAAAAGTGTGTCTCGTACAGACGTTAGAAGTTTTTTAGGCTACCTAAGAGTAATTGGGAGTTTACCATATGTGTGTTTCTTTTTGCTTTCAATGTGTGATGCAGTTAGTCAATGTGAAGTGTGTGAAGTATCAAAGTATCTCAGATGGTCTTGTAAGATAACGTGCTGACGGTTGCAGCATTAACATGGCCATCATCCATTCATGTGTACAGACTCCTGGATGGCACCAAGGGGTGCTCCTGTTCTAGCCACTACCTAGATACAGCCCTGTAAAGTGAGGAGTTTCTTCACCTTAACCCAACAACTCAATGACTTTATTTGACGGATGGCAGAACGTGTGACAAAGGTCCCCCTCCAGACTCGATGTAAGGAGTCTAACCTTGACATTATATTGAAGTACCAGCCCTGAACCTAACTCTCCTGACAAAATAAAGCCTTTTGAAGCTTCCTCACTACGGAGGATTCTCACAGCCTATTCATCCTCTGGCCCTCACAAGTATATAAATACATCACTGCGTGCGTACACACACACACACACACATCTCGTCTCACTCATAAACTCCATTAGATTGCTCCATTGATCTGACGTGGAGAATCCCCTGGTGTGCTCATTTCATTTACGATGGATAATTAATTTCCGCTGATAGATTCACAGCGGAACTCCCTCTTCTCCCAGTCCTTTGATGTGAGCAGGTTTTCCGATAACAATGCAATTTATCTCATTTGTGGAAGATTTGACGAGTAAATGGGATTTGCTTCTTACCTCAAACTGAAATTGAACTCGGAGGGCACGGGAGTTCAAGAAGATGGAGTAAGGAGAGATGTGTGTGCATGAGCTGCAGCCTGTTTCCCCTGTCTGGAGAGAAAGTAGTGCATTGTGGTTTTCTATGTTTAAGGGCATAAATTATCAATTCAGTCATATTTTAAGTGAGTCAGCAGGTGAAAAAGTGTTTTCACCTGCTGACAATCACAAAAATAAAAACCAGATCACTGATTAAACGAACTTTAAATGTTCTTCATACGTCTTTCCCTCCTCACTGGTGTAGGACTGAGTGTTCAGGCATGACGCCCAACTGACAGGTGTGATGATAATAAGACAGGAAGGTCATTAGAACTGCAGAGAGTCAGTGATTCAGCTCTGACAAGTCCATTCTACATAAAAAATATGTCATTTTAACAGCAAATATATCATTACCAGAAATTGAAGAGCCGAAGTGAAAAAGATTGCATATCATTTACCTGCTGTCCTTCAAACTGATTTGCAATTTCTTCCAATTATGTACTGTCAATCATTTCTGCAGAACTGGATGTCACATTTACAAAATGATGGACGTATGCGACTTTTCATATGCACGCCGAACACAGCGGGAACAACGGCCAGTAACTCCCATGACACATAGGCCACCCAGGTCAGGAGACTCTCTCTGGTTGTAGCCTGCGGCAAAGTAGTAACACCTTTCAAAAGAAAGGACGTTCACTTCAAAAAAAGGAACTGCATGCCATCAATGATATGCTGACCTTGGACAATATGTTCATAAATGGCAATAATAATGACAAACCCACAGAGAAATAATACTGAACTCTGCAAACTGCCTCAGCTCCAAGCAGCATTTTAGCAACTTTCAGCTAATTGTTTGGTTGAGTCCCTGAGCTCTCATCAGCCACAAGATCTGTTAAACCTTCAATGTACTGAACAGCAAACAAAGTCAGCGACTAGATATTGAACATGAGCTGCGTTGTACGGCAGAACCTGACTCACTTGGAACCGGGTCCTTTTGGGTTGTGGATAGTACCTGGACCCCGCTACGACCGTGAGCTATCGTAGAATCCCACCTACCCTGAGAGGTTACTATCTAACGAACTAGAGAAGAGCACCGTGGTAACAGTGAGTCGAGTGGAGCCGACCCATGCAGTGGAAGGGAGGCATTGGAGGAGCACTTAGCAGCTAAAGAGACAGTTTCTCAAAACATGGTGAAGACCAAAACAGAGCTAAAAGAAGAGCACCTATTACATTACACACTACATATGTACAAATGATGTATTCCTGGCTAGTGACAGTTTAAGCCTCACTAACATGGAGTACTTGCTATGGCCACTATGGCCACCTTGTGTTTCTTTAGGTCTTCAATTGCTTCTCAGGCCTTAGAACTGGTTCCTCTTCAAACTCTCCACCAATGACACGGCTAGAAACAATTTCAACAATCTGAATTTTTGATCGTTCTCTGGATTGATGAATTCAAGTCCTTGACCCGTCCCTCTCTCTTCTCCCTCTGCAGGTGTGTTTGTTGGAGTGCGAGGGTCACGTCTCCTCTTCACTTACATGGGAGGTGTGTCAACGTGCCGTGAAGCTGTCCCGCCACCCCACACTGTCTGAGGGGGGCGCTCTGTTCAAGAGAATGGGAGAAGAGCTGGAGCTGACCTCTCTCGACCTGAACTCGGACAGTGAGCTGCTGCAGTCCGCAGCCGCAGAGCGCTTCGCGGAGGGCGAGCGGGACGAGGCGCCCTTTGAGCAGCGCAGTGTCCAGTATGACTCATCGCTGCTGCAATCCTCCGAGGAGGGAGAGGGCCCGCTGGGCCCGGATCTGAGTCTGGCAGACGGCGAGAGAAAGCCAAGGGAGCAGAGGAACGTGGGGAGTGACGGCCAGCAGGAAGGGCTGAGCGAGGATGAGGGCTCGGAGGCCGTCACCTTGTCCAAACGCTTCGGCGGCTTTCAGAGGGGGCGCCACGGGTACAGGAAGCTGATCGGCTCGCCCATGAGGCCCCTACAAAAGCGCTACGGCGGGTTCATAGGCGTCCGGAAATCCGCCCGCAAGTGGAACAGTCAGAAACGGGTGAACCAGCTGCTCAGGCAGTACCTGGGCATGAGGAACAGCCGCAGCGGCAGGCTCAACAACGCCCCCGTAACTCGGGTTTGGAGGCAAAACCAACTGTAATGTGTTTCCGTTTGACCTCGCCACCCCAGTTACCTCAACCAATCACATTGTCATCAGCTCACTCACACTTTGAAGAGCAACGTCGCCATCGCCACCAGAGGAACAGACTCCGCCATCTCGCCGCACCTCTCTCTGTGTCTCTCAGTAACGAGGAATGTTTTTTGACCGTGATGTCCTTCTTATCAAGCACATGTTCATGCCTTTCTGTGAAATAAAGGAATTAGAGAAGTGCAATCGAATATATATTTTTGTGTGTCGGCATAATAAAGAAAAAGGGCCAAATGAGAGAGGTGAGAGCTGAGGGCGGGACGTTTAATGTGTGGATGGGTGCTTTTGTGTTGCACTCCGTGTTATGTGAGCTGTTACTAATGTCCAGCTCTCATGTGATGGACCTATTTGTTACTATGGTTTCCCCTTTAAATGGTATTTTGGGACGAAACAAATCACCAACAATTATTATTATTATTATTTCAGATTGTTCAGTCAGATGGTTGGACACTGCTGAAGCACAAACTGTTAATTACTGATAAAGGAATCTAATTTTCTGCTTAAGGAACTTCATTAATTAAACACAATGGATCTCTCCTAAAGAGAAGCATTGTTCCCTTTGCTTCATGAAATGTGATTGTCCTTTCTATTGTATTCTGATTCTGCACCATTTGATGGGGGGGGGGGGGGGGTATCAATGTAAAGCTTGCAAGTGACGAGTTTCTCTTCCAGGAAGCAGCAGGTTAGCTCACGAGGGCTCCTCTCAGTGGAGCAGTACTGCCCTCTAGTGTTTGTCACTGACCATGTCCTCAGTAACATTTCATGTCATTCTTTGGATTTTTCTGCAGTTACAGTGAAATGATAACTAACATAAGATGTCAAACATACAGATACACTTGATTTATGGCTGATATTTCCTTCCCTGTCGAACACGTATTATCCCTGATTCTGACAGTATTAGTGTCTGTCTATTAGCCAACATCTACGGGACTGTACAATGGTTTGAGTGAGGATGGAGGCTGAACCTTATAGTTCCCCTTTTATAAAAGCAAAGCCTCCAAAGCAATTGAATTAGTACAGTTCATTTCACTATTAAGAACAAAACTAAGGTAAAGTGTGGAGAATTGACTCTTCGCTAAGTCCCGCCCTCAAACGCCAACTGGCTAATCATAACGTAGCTGGTTTCAAATGTTTTTCATGGTGTTCAGGCTGGTTAAGAGGACTTGGAGCTCCTCCTGGTTAAGAGGACTTGGAGCTCCTCCTGGTTAAGTGGACTTGGAGCTCCTCCTGGTTAAGAGGACTTGGAGCTCCTCCTGGTTAAGAGGACTTGGAGCTCCTCCTGGTTAAGAGGACTTGGAGCTCCTCCTGGTTAAGAGGACTTGGAGCTCCTCCTGGTTAAGAGGACTTGGAGCTCCTCCTGGTTAAGTGGACTTGGAGCTCCTCCTGGTTAAGTGGACTTGGAGCTCCTCCTGGTTAAGAGGACTTGGAGCTCCTCCTGGTTAAGTGGACTTGGAGCTCCTCCTGGTTAAGAGGACTTGGAGCTCCTCCTGGTTAAGAGGACTTGGAGCTCCTCCTGGTTAAGAGGACTTGGAGCTCCTCCTGGTTAAGAGGACTTGGAGCTCCTCCTGGTTAAGAGGACTTGGAGCTCCTCCTGGTTAAGTGGACTTGGAGCTCCTCCTGGTTAAGAGGACTTGGAGCTCCTCCTGGTTAAGTGGACTTGGAGCTCCTCCTGGTTAAGAGGACTTGGAGCTCCTCCTGGTTAAGAGGACTTGGAGCTCCTGCGACAGGTCAGTTGTAGGACAATTCAGCATACCTAGATTTAAGCCATGAATTTGCACCTTCGAAGTTCCGGAGTTGTTTTATAAATTGCAAATCCTCCCCGCACGCAGATCCCAAATATTCCAACTCTATTTCATCTAATCATCTTCGTACAGTCCCTAACTTACTTGGTCATGTCCCTGTAGTCCAGAAGTGCATGAAGCTGGAACCTGGCAGGGTGTGTATCACACTGTTGGAGGAGAAAGGAGGTCTAAGCGACACCCGCCCTGGAAACCACCCTCCTAATGTCCCATTTAAGAGCAGGGGGGGGGGTTGTGAAGTGAAAAGTGCATGTCAGCTGTGCTCATTATTATACAGAATAACACTTTTCTGCTTTGGTGAAAACATGTTAATTTGTCCTGCCCATCAACACATTTCCCTCCACTTGCAGGTCATCATTCTTTTGCATCTTAATAGCGTTTAAGTGTTTATTAGTGTTTCTATTGCGAGGTGTAATAGCGTATGAGTGCGTGGGTGAGTGCAGTGTGACTGTGCACGTGCATGTGTGCGATTCTCTGTCAACCCAACACACAAAAAAAAATGGAATTTGTGAATACAGTGTACATTTCAGACTACATTTCTAACATTATACCATTGTTCTGAGTCTTCATACAAAATGTGTATAGAGAAAACTACAATAAAACAGTTTGCTATTTCTTTTGTGGACTGTCATGCAGAAGGAAAAAACAACAACTACCAAACACTTTTCAAATTCTCAGTGCTTTTTAATTTGTGTTTGACAATATATTTCCTCTTTTTTTTATTTTTTTTTTTATTGCTTTTACAAACTCAATGCTAGTCCCACTGCCATGACTCCATAGCTTAAAAACACTGGTCGTATGCCAACACACGGGCCGGAAGGAAACAGGAACTTGGTTGAGTCGAACCAAATGTAGCTTATTCTCGTGAGTTTATATTCCAACAAAGTGCCAAAAAACATGAATTAAAAAAAGAAAAGAATCGGAACAAGACGATAAAAAAAAGAAGGTATAAAATACTTGTACGTAACTCAAAGCACACAATATAATGTACATCATAACCACTGTGTAACCACTGGAAGAGAGGATTGGAATAAAGGAAACAGCCAAGGAGCGTCTAATACCGTGGAGCTACGGGGCAGGAACATGAACCTTCGGAGGAAGGAGGAGAGCATTGTAGGCTTAGCACATCACATGGTCAAAGTCGGTCAACAGTTAGCACCGTCGCAGACTTCACTTTTTAGGATCAAGTTACAAAGATACAGAAAAGTCCATTTGCATTTATTTAGGAAAGGAAACACAAAGGTTGAGGCTACATCCACACTAACACCTCCATGCCCACGAGCGTTTTAGCACCGTTTCTAGAAGTGATCTCCGTCCATACCAACATGTACGAAAACACACATTTCATGAACTTTCACGCACGCTCGGCGTGTGCGTACCGGTGTAAACAGGAAGCAGACGGTCTACTCTGCGGTTTGAGGAACAGTGAGACCAGAGATTTGTTAGTTAAAAGGAGCGTTTAGGAGGATCCAATGTTAATAAGTATGTAATAAGTATCAACTGAAAAATAAGAATCAATGTGGGTTCCTTCCTTAAAATGAGCCGTTTATCTCTCTATGCAGAGTAGGTCCGAATGGACAAACCAAAGACACTGTTTCACGTTGCTTTGGCCACCGTAGTTCCAGACATTTGGCACACGGGAGAGAAGTTTCAGTCGGTTGCAATCTGCAACCTCACCACTCGGTGACGGCGATGACTATATACACAAGGCGGTGGAAAGCACAGATAGGGTGAGTTGTTGCCAAGCACACGCCGTTCCTTTTCTTCTGGAAATGGGTCACGTGCACAGCTTAAATTGTGCCGGATCTCGTCGGACCAGGATCCGGGACCTCTCCCTTTTTCCACCGCCTGTGTGTCGATACCTCTCGCTGCATACAATCACATGATTACAGCGAAGCAGATGTGTTTGTGCTGTGAAATGGAAACGGCTGAATCGAGGAGGGGGGGGGGTTACTAAACACGGTTACTAAAGCTTTGTTTATACGGAGTATGTACGGAGCCGTTCATACTCTATGCAGTGCATTATTTACACCAGAGGGTGTACAAACTGTATCAAAGAGACCACGAGTGTAACGCAGAGATTCACCAGTAGACTGAAGGTGTAACCGGCACACAGCCATAAACCAACCTCCACAATGCAGAGCAGGGGTTGTAATTATCTGTAAACTCATATTCAGGGACTCCTTTAATGCCTTTGTACAAACCCTGTAAAGAAGTATTAAAAGCATTATAAAGAAACGTAAGTTGAATATCCTGTAAACTATTTGATTCGGCTGCAAAATATTGACTCAAATGAAGATTTGTAAGACCTCCTGTTCCTAAAGCATTTAACAGAATTGTCCTTTGTATAATCCCACGACATGTAAATAGTGCTTTTATCAGTGAACTATCTGTCACAGTCACGTGATCGGTTTACTGACGGCAGCAATCCACAGACAGAAACGACAGAGAGAGATTTGCACTGTACGTGTGATCGAAGTGAGGAATCGGCGAAGGACGCATTGTGACTGATAAGACCCAATCAGGAAGCGCTGTCAAAATGCTCCATTTTAGCAATTTGATAGCGTCAGAGTAGCGTGGACGTAAACGTAACCAGGCGTAGAGCGTATTAGTGTGGATGTAGCCTGAAAGGAAACAAACCACAAGTGTTGTTTCTCTCGATGGCTCTCAGGCCCTGATTTATATCCTCTTTTTGATAAAAGTCTTTTTTTTTTACCACTCATCCATCCATCCATCCATCCACGTCTTTGTTTCTCATGGTCTCTCTCTCTCTCTCTCTCTCCCCGTCACACAGCAGTCTTTAGTCGAGGAAGCGCTGGCAGGCCTTTTTCCAGCGACAGGCGGTGCACCACTGATCCTTGCGCTCCACTCCGTACACCTTGCGGCACTTTTTGGCCTCCCCGCGACCCTTCCTGCAGATGCAGAGACACAAATCATGAGGGTGAGAAGTGATGAGCGAGGGCTGAGACGCACGCGTGATGTGAGCAATCTCTATAAAAACATGAGACTCAGGGGAAATAACAAATTATTAATAATGAAGAGAAGATTGAATCAATTTTATCTTTCCTCGCCATGTCATGGAAATGTGATTTCTCCAGACAGTGGGCGATAAAATGACAACCAGGAGGTGAAAGAGAGTGGACAGATGCTGGAATCAAAAGAGAAAGCAGCAGAAGGATGTGAGGACCCAGATCAATATAGATTATTTACACTCCATGTTCAAAACATATGGAACCTTCTACATCTGAACTGTGAAATAATACATGAAAACTGGACATCAACAGCAGCATCGCCTCACTGAACTGGTCAGGTCTCAGGTTACTATAGCTGAAGAAATCTGGTGATAAATCAATTAGCCAATCACACAAACACATTGGTAATTGTTATAATTTAGTTTGAGGGGTTTTTAAAATATGTTAAATATTCCCCAGTTCTTCCCTATCTTTAGATGTGCGAGTGTTAGTCAGACAAATCAACACATTTGATGACGTCATCTTGGTATTTCGGAAACTGTGAAGGACATTTTCCATTATTGTCTTTCATTTTATGACCAAATGATCGATTGACTGATTGACTGATTGAAAAAAGAGTATTTGCAGATAAATCAAGAATGAAAATAATCATTTTGATACATAGACAAATACATTCATGTTGCTCTTGTTTTCTGGAAGTTTAACGAGTTTGCTTTCAAGAGTAACTTCTCCTCTTTCTCTTCATCCACACGCTCTCGTCACAGCGTAGGAAAGCACTTTGCTGTCACCAGATGAGTGACAACTTTGTTCGGATCATTTCCTGTAACCAGTGTAGCATGAAAGCATGGGGGAGTTCGTAAGCTAGGCTAGCTAACAAGCCTGCCGCTATATAAGGGAAATCATACAACTTCATTCACATCAAAGACTCTTGTCACAGCACATTGCTATCGCCAGATAATCGACCAATCACAGCGCAGTATTACTAGCCAGTACAAGCCAATCACAGCACTGTAGGGCGGGACCAGGCAGAACACTCTGGGGCTGAAACAGTGTGACAGAAACATTACCTGCTAAACATCAGAATGTTAGCATGTAGCTCAAATCAGCTCGAGACACACGCATGGCTGCACACTCTTTGTGGTGTTTGAATTCTAAAAGCAGGAACAAAGCCTCACCTGAAGGAGCAGTGAGTGCGGGAGGGAGACACACTTATTGGCTGCAGCCTGTTCTGTTGGAGCCACTGTTCCCCGACACTGACAGACCGGCAGCGAGGTTTGACCACCTACAGAGACACAACCACAGATAAAGTACAAAAGCAGAATGGAGAATAAGTCATGAAAGAGGCATCGACTGTGGTCCTTTCGTTCTCCTGTGGCCGGCATGGTGTGCTTTAGATGAGTCAAGTCAGGCTGTCGGGCAGGTAGACAAACAGACACATATGAAGACGTAACGGGACAGAAGACCCACCGGAGTGTTACTGTGGCCAGTGACGGAGGTGGAGGGGGTCCAACCCTGGCAGCCGGGGCTTCTGGGGGCCACAGATACCTGGACGGGGCTACAGGCCTGGATGGAGTAGAAGAGAGGAGGCAACACATGATTCATCTTAGAAACAAGGGTCCCGACAGCTTCTTCCTGATGGGCTGAGGTTCTACCCACAACCATTTGCTTCAGGGGAACCCTTATTTGAAGAAAGGGGTTTTCAAGGGTTCTTTGTAAGACTAATGATTCCATTAATAACCCCTTTCCTCCAAAGAACCCTTTCTGGAAGAAAGAGTTCTCAAAGGATCGTTTAAAGCATGTTTTTTTCAAGTCCAGACCCACTCAAAAACTGTGACTGTGGAACATGCTCGTTGATTGTTTTAGGGTTCTTGATCAAACCCTTTGAATATAAAGGGGTTCTCGATAGAATTCCCTGAATGGTTTCAAGATAAAACCCTTAAATCATAAAGGGTTCTCTGTAGAACCTCCTGGTTGGGTTCAAGATAAAACCCTTAAATCATAAAGGGTTCTCTGTAGAACCTCCTGGTTGGGTTCAAGATGAAACCCTTAAATCATAAAGGGTTCTCTGTAGAACCCCCTGAATGGTTTCAAGATGAAACCCTTAAATCATAAAGGGTTCTCTGCAGAACCTCCTGGTTGGGTTCAAGATGAAACCCTTAAATCATAAAGGGTTCTCTGTAGAACCCCCTGAATGGTTTCAAGATAAAACCCTTAAATCATAAAGGGTTCTCTGTAGAACCTCCTGGTTGGGTTCAAGAGGAAACCCTGGATATGAAGAGGTTCATAGTAGAACCCCTCTGGACAGGTTTAAGATGAAACCCTTATATCATAAAGGGTTCTCTGCAGAACCCTCTGGATGGGTTCAAGATGAACCCCTTACATAGTAAAAGGGTTGTCAGTGGAACACCCACCTGGATGAGTTATACAGTATATCTGTAGGACCATAAACTGGATGATATACAGTATGTTTCATACTAACAGTAAGGAAGTTACATTTTTGGTACTGGACAAAAACCATTGGCCACTTAGCAGCAGAAACAACCTCTTACGTTATGTTTTATTTACACGGCCAGCAGACACAGACACCTGTTGCCTTGATTATAACTCGCTCAAAGAGAGCCCACACTGGTTCCCTGTTGGGTTCCAGAAACTCCAACGGTTTGTGCTGGTCCTGGTATTTTTCTTTTTTCTTTGAGTCTGTTTTGTTTCCTGTGTCTGACTGTTTTCCCGCCTGTTTGGTTGTCCGATCAGTTTCACCGTCCCTCATTAGTCCTGCACCAGCCTCACCTCATGCTCACCTGATCTCACTTCCCCAAGTAGTCAGTGACTATTACCTCTGTTCTTCTGCTGTCGTCTTCGATGCTTCATGGAGTTGTGTTTGCTTGTGCTCTGCCAGCTGTTTGCAGACGCTAAATTGTCACAACGAATCAACTCATGGCTTTTCTACCCAGTTGCTGGAACAAGCATCCAAAATGTCACACATTAAATCGTCTTTTCCTGCAAACTTGTTCCCATTTCCCTCCGTCCTATTCCTCACGCTCACTAAGCCGTGCTGCTGCATTCCCAGCACCCCGTCCCACAGCGTAGGGCGAGAACAATTGTTGAAATTTCACTAATATCAATCGATATTGAGAAGAAATCAGAAAAAAACAAAAACGTGCCAGTGTGAGTTCAACCGCCGTGGTAAGGCATTTCAAACCACAATCCTCCAGCAGCCATGACACCCAAAAACACAAGCGCTGCTCCATTAGCAGCACTGACCCACAACTCAACCCACCCTCGGCAAGACCTCCCCTCCAGATTCCTGCATCCCTGAAGAAATGAAAGACAAACGAGTTTTACATCTGTACCACATAAAAACAAGTTTGCAGGTCGAGTCAGTCCAAAGTGGGCACACGTGTGCATCTGGTCCTCAGCGCTGTACACAACCACACTGGGAGATTCCATGTCGTGCTTTTCTGCCTTTCACAGGCTGGAGAGAGTCTCGTCTCCTGGGGGGAGACAGCTTACTCTCTCACTGTCACAAAGCATCCATTTACAGACTCGGCGGTACAGGGTAAATGCGGGTCACCAGCGAAATGTGCTGCTTTGTGATGCATAAACAAAGTAGTAGCTCATTGGCTGGTTAGAGGGGGTATCTGCATGGGGAGAAGGGGGGGGGGGGGGGCTGGGCAAGAAGGACCTATAACAACACGACAACCACGGAGAATGTCCTTTGAGATATTTATATTTAGGAGAAAATCCATCCATTCATCTGCAGCCTGATTTCATGGAAAAGATTTGGGCGACAGAATACAAATTCCTGTGTTCGCACGCTGCATCCATGTCTGACATTGAATAATTCATGCTAACCTGAGCCGAGTCTCCTTTTAGACGCTCTCAGAACTATCGCCGCCCACAAAACACTGCTCGCTTGCAGAGAAGAACTCTGGGAAGTGAACTATTATTTAGTGAAGTTAGGGATCTTAAATGCTAAAACAGGTACTTTGTGCCAAAACTCAAATTGACTGTAAATGAATCTCTCATATTAGATGGATTGAGTGTCTTATTGGAACACATTTCAGCCTGCAAACAGCTTTTAACATTAACAAAGCCTTGAAAAATCCCCATTCAAATTGGGACTGATGACATTATTTCCGGCTGGTTAAGCTCCGACACTGCACTGATCAATCATCTGCTCAGTCATATGAAAAGGAATATTTAAAACCATATTTACCAGCTGTGCTGGGAGGAACCTATGGCATCTGTTATTAGATAGATGTGACGATATCTTGATATTATATCTTTTTTAAATAATCCACATAATGATCCGTTTCAAAGAAAGGAAAATATAACTGTTTAATATGTTGTGTTTACACAACGGAGGTGAAGAAGAATCACATGTGGTGTGAAGTGGGTTATTAATCGGGACTCGTTTAGGGTCTAGAGCTGGTAGATGGCGTTGGTCCCCTCTAGACAGAGCCTGGCGAGCTTTTCACTCTTTTCTTTATGCTAAGCTACGATAACTTGCTACATGGGCTGTAGTTTTAATCACTGTGCTTGTTAACGAAGTTAAACACTTTTAAGATTTATTTTTGGTATTTCTATTAAATTTGTTGACCTTTTGTAGAAATAGTGTAATTTCCAAATGATCCCGATCAGTCAAGAGGACTTGTTGGCTCAGAAGAACTTAACCCACTTTACAGCCATCGCAGTCAGCAGGCCAGACCTCCTCGGAGACCACAGAGCTGCACCCACCTGATAGAGATGCTCTGAGTGGATCTGCCAGAAGCTGCTGGGGGCCGACTGGCTGAGCGGACTGGGCCTGCTCGGGCCGGCCCCGGAGCTGGAGTTGGACCTGGGTCTGTGAGCTGGGGGGATCTGGAGCCCAGAGGGAGGAGGGGAACCGCAGGAGGCCCAGCTGAGATGGGAGGACGAGGACTGGCCCAGAGCTTGCTGGGAAGGAGCCGGACCCGGAACTGGAGCCGGAGCCGGACCGGGAGCCGGAGCCGGACCTGGACCTGGAGCCGGACCTGGAGCTGGAGTAGAGCTGGCGTCCACGGTCTCACAGGAGATCTTGGTGTAGTAGAAGTCCTCCTCTCTCTGGGACTGATCTGACCCAGTGCTGTGTGGCAGGCGGAGGGAAGTGAGAGTCGTTAACTTGGACCTTTACTGAATACTCGCTGTGGTCCAGATAGACCGTAACGAAGTCAGAGCACCACAACCTGAACCTTTGATTCCCTGAACTGGTTCATACGAAATGATGGATGATTACTATTATTATTATATCGTATTCTTTAAACTAAAGACAACAATATTGCGATTTAAACGTGATTAAAACTTTACATTTTAGTAATAGTGATGGAAATCAAACAGTAAAACTGTGAAGCACTGAGCTTGTACTCTTGTTGACTCATTCTTAAACCGATGAATGAATCTACATTCATCCTAATAGACTTATATCTCGTGTTCTTTTGTTAAATGAAGTAGGGACTGTACGATAATTACCAGCAGGTAGCGAGTACCTCAACCCAGATATACAACATATTTAATTTCAGCCAATTGAAAGATTCAGTGCTTAAATATATACATTTATATATTTATAGCCGCAGCTGCAGCGACTAGAATCATTTTCTTTCTTTTCAGTGAAACATAAGGTTCAGCCCCCTCCACAAACAATACTCTGTCATTTTCTTAGTCCCTAAGTTATCAAAAAAGTATGATTTTGGTATCTGTACCTGAACCAGGATGGAAACACTCCCAGCATCCCTCTCTAATGGGGATGCAACAGACTGTATACGTGTAAATCCAGCTCACCCCAGATGCAGCACACGGATGTGTCTCTTTATTCCAACTGAAGACGTGAGCACCTTGCCACAGCTGGGCCACAGACACCTGTACACACCTCTGAAAGAGCTCTGAGAGAGAGAGGACACAGGTGAAGTACACGGACAGGAAAGACTCAAAGTCTTCCACCACACGGCGCTGAAACGTCCGCTGCGACCAACGTATGCAGCTGCGTACCTTTGGCTTCTTGGCATTGAGCTCCTCTCCCTGCTCCAGCTCCATTTGCAGGCCTTCGTCGGGGCTGCTGTCCATCTCGGTGACGGACGGCGAGGGGGCGGGACTCACGTTGCCGTGGTCCCAGCTCCAGTAGCCGCTGCTGCCGCTGTCGGACAGCTCGCCGCCGCCACACTCCATGTCAGCTGAGGAAGACGAGCCAGCTGGAAAAGCAGGAAGTCCGTTACCCAGTGACCTCTCAACACTATGAAGATGTGAACGCATGTAAACACGTTTCCTGCCTGGTCCTCAGCAAAACAAACTCTCCGGTTTAGGAATCAGATATCGTTGTGACTGAAATAGAAACTGTGCATTAGGGAGCGGAGACAGCAGGTGTCCCATCGTCTCTTTACATTTTGTTTTTCACCGTGCCAAAAAATCTTTAATTGCAAGAAATCTATTTTTGACTTTAATCAAGGTTTTAAAGGGAAAGTAGACCCAGTAGTAGCTACTATATCCGTCCTGCATGTTTCTTTATTCATCTTCTATCTATTGGAAGCACAGCAGGGATTTAGTGAGACTACGTTTTCATATTTCAATATTCATAAGCGACAAAACACACCTAGCTCGATTCAATCCTCTCGGGGGTTTTGGTGGTTTCTTGGTCTGGTATGAGCAGCAGCTCATGGGGGCTAATGGTAGCACACTTTAGACACATGCCATTGTTCACTGGCTTTAAACTGGTTTCTACTGGAGAGGAGAGACTACAGGTCAATAGACTTAACCATTAAACCTCCCCATTGATAACTTATATATTATATATATATAACAATTGAATTTAGGAGAGGCTATTTTGGATGTTATGGAAGCAGAATGTACTGGTGCATTAAAAACAATGACTTAAGACTTTAGCATTCAACATTATATTACAAATGCAACAAGTCACATTATGCAGATGAAGTTACAAAGTCTCGTTTTAAAACTTAAAAGAGAGATTAACATCTAAACGTGTCCTGGGTCTGATCATAAACTGTTGTTTCACTGCATGCAGCAGCTGCACAAATATTCTTTTGTCTATTTTTTTCTTTTTGTTATATACTGCTTTTGTTACTTCTTGCTTCACTAACAGAGCACATATACTGAACACAGCTTTAACAAGGCTGAAAACGAGGTAATGCTAACTAACAATAAGGACCCTTTATAAAGGCTTTATAAGCTGTACTAATGTCTTTGTGGAAGATCAATCATAAGACATTAGTAATGCTTATTTGGTTCACACAACTACTACTTGATAATCCCTTTATTAATAACGTATTAACATGTATAAGTGCATTATTATAACTTATAAATGATCTAATGATGATGATGTTTACCATTAATAAAGCCATCAGTGACAGATGCTTTATTAGAAAGTGTAAACAGCTGGACACTGGCGAGGCTGTGTGCTGGTATGAGGTGAGACAGACCTGGTCCGGGATCTGTCTGCGGAGGGCCCTGGACCACGGGGCTGCAGGACAGACTGGTCAGAACCATGGCCGCCATGATCTCGTCCATCTCCACCGACTCTGGGCTGCGGAAACTGGACGCAGCACACAAAGAAAAGTCTCCTTTAGACTCCGGCGTGAGACGAGGTGCAGCCCATCACACGCCGTCACCTGCATCCCTCACCAGTACGGGGCCTCCCGGGTCGCCGGCCCGTTGCCGAGGTGCATCGTGGGTGCCGCGGCTTGCGAGGAAGCGGCCCGGTTGCTCCAGCCTCGCTCGGCCTCCCTCTGCGGCAGCTGGACTGATGTCGTGTTCTTGCGATGCCGGCTCTCCGCGAACGCTTTCTCCACCTGCGCACACCACTGTGTGCCCACCTTTGGTTAGAAGTAATGACAATAAAGAGCTCCTAGTTAGCAGCTTTTGTTCCAACACTACACACCCAGGCAGTACATGAATGGAAACAGACGGGGAGTAACCCAGACTCTCATTCAGCCTTATTGGGTTTACACGAGTCTCTCTGTTGACCACGAATAAAGCAGTTTAGGGAACATTTCCTGTCCATCTGTGGCGTCCTGCCTGCAGACAGCTCAATCTGCCAGTATGACAGTGGGAAAGGGATGTGGGTGCCAGCTTCTGACCAGGCGGTGCATTACGCATAATGCAGGAGGAGGAACTCATCATCCATTTGAGGATGTTCTTTCCTGTTTCTGTGGCTTACTGAGATGTTCCTCCTCCCATCACCATGTGAGTCATAACCAACATATTGCCTCCTGGTGACTGCTCCATCTACACGTGTTTATCCAAACATGTAAACGAATGAATAGATAGAGGGGTTGGAAGTGACGTGAACTGGGAGTCCCTCTCTGCGTCCACTCACCAGGGTCCGCTGCGTGTCGGGCCCGCCGCCGCGCATCGTTGCCGAGGCGCGGCCCTGCGTTCCCGCCGGGCTGACTGCCGTCCCGCCCGGCCCTGCTCCGGCTCTGTCCTCAGGTCCCATAGCTGCCACGGCGCTGACGCACACAAATGAGGGGGACTCAGCTCGATGTCACACCTCCCTGCAGAGGAGACACCAGGTACAACATGAGATTAGAACCTGTCCGATGTTTCAACAGCAATGCAATATGCATTACATGTTTTATTAAAGTTAGTGTTGCACTTCTATTACGTTCAGGTACTCAAGGCAGATTTTAAAAAGGTACGCTCAGCAGAGGTCGAGCTATCCTGACTGGCTCCCCTAGCTTCAAAATCACCTCTCCGCCTCCCAGATGTCCACTTCTTTAGAAGCCCACTGAGCCCACTGATGAATGAACATGTGGAGAAGGTGAGCAGTGAGTCTTGGATCTCTCCGCCTGACAGCGCAGAGCAAACACCGCAGGGCATTTTGAAAATGATTGCAAACATTTGAAGTGAACAGAGACTTGTGGGCGTTGTGCCGTAGTGTTGTTGTCTATTCTGATAAAGTAAACGTTCACTGTGACCTGACCCCCATAGAGGTAAAATGGGGTAATGCTTCATTCAGGGCACGTGGGAATAATGCAGATGAAATGGTCAAATGGCTCAAAGCTTTTACTAAAACATGTACTATGTTTGGAGTATTATGTCACTTTAAAGCTGTCAAACTCAATGACTGGAGACACATTTGAGCTCATGTTACAGCAAATAAATTGGACGAAAAGAAGAAGTAATGATTCAATCCCTGGCAAAGATGTCAAATAGTTTGGTTTCTCGTGAGGCTTTTTCAGTTTTATATTGTGAATTAAATATAAAACTAAAAACGTTGCAGACTTGCTACTAACAGATAATAATACAAATAATAATAATAATGTTTATTTTGGTGATTATGAAAATGACCATGATTATCTGTTTGTTTTCAATATTTACACATACTTACAGTATTTGTTATTAATATGAATAAAATAATTAAAATACATTAAAAAACACCAAACACGACGATAAACTGTGAAATAACTGTGAAATAGTCCTGCTACTGTGTACTATGTTATCAATGTGGCCGTGTGACACCGTGAATCGTGTACACAGTCGTTCATGTTAATACACTGCACGTTGTTTACCTCATTAGACGTCGTCTGACTGTTTTCAACGAGTAAAGCTCACCTATCCCATTCTTTTCTGTGCACCCGAACGCAGCACAAAGCCCGCTTTCCCCTCCACATTTGCACCAATCAGCGTCGGGCTTCGGTAGTAAACAAGTGCCACCGTCTGGGCGGGGGAGCCGCCGCTCATTGGCTGAGCTCTGCGTTTCACGCACACACCTCCTTTCTGACAACGTGTGCGGACACGAGTTTCGCCGGGGGGACTGTGAGCCGGACGGGGCAACACTGCTGCAAATAACCGCACGTTTGAACGCCAAAAAAAAAAGAAATAAAAACACAGCACGGTCAAATTACACTCGCGACCCATCATGCAACAGGAGGAGGAGGTCGACAGAAGGGATGGAAACGTAGTGTGTGCTGCTAAAATTAACACAAAAACAATAACGTCACCCCCTCCGACTGATTCAGTGGAGGCGGATGCGATCAATTCATGGACGCGTAATAAGAGCTTACACGCATTTTAATATTACATAAAAAATAATGACGTTATAACATGGGTTATTGCAAATGTGCTGTGAGTTGCACGCGGTGACAGAGCTTTAAATGACGCAATTCGCACTTTCCCAAACAAATACAGCCTTGTTTTTTTTTCTATAGCGGTGGTTATGATGCGCTTTATGATACTCACTTGAATATAAATCAGAGTTTAATCATCCGTCAACTACAACGCTGATCTCCAGCCGGCAACGCAGATTGAGATCAGGAGAACCCCCCCCCCCCTCCAGCTCAGCCGCTGAAGGAAAACAATATTTTGTTCGCTGCTTCGCTGCAACGCACCAACACAACATATCCGCTTAGAACATTAACCACAATGTATTTATTTTCTTACTCGTTCGGTGGAGACCTCGGTCCTGTCCGTCCCGTCACTGAGCTACAGAAGCCGGTCGTTGCTGCTTGGCTGGCTGTCCCGCCGCTTGCCGGCTCTCCAGTCTGTCCGGGGGGGTGGGGGTTGGCGGAAAAAGGGGGTTGGTCGGTCGGATACGCGCCTACGTGCGTCTGTTTGACGAACCAATGCCGGCGCGGTGGCAGCTGTGCAGAGCGCAGAGACATCAACCACGAGCGCGCCGTGCACAAAAGGATGATGTAGGTGAGGGGTTACCAGAGCAGCAGCAGCAGACAGCATCCTCACTCTCGGTCTGTCTCCCTTAAGCACATACAAATCTGAGCTTTAGAAATTGGGTTGACGGTTTGGATTCTGTCCTTAATAAAGAAAACAAAGTGTGCAAAATTAGATATTTCAACATGAAATGCATTGCATTGAAAATACACAGAAGGGTTCAGTGTATTTATTCCCCCCACACAATTTATATATGTTTTATGGAGATGATACAATGCAAATGTGCAGTATATGATATCCAATAGACATAGTACCAACATGGATCAAATATACCACAAACTACCACACGACCGCTCAGACGTTCAGCAGTAGAAGTGCCAATAGAAATATCATAATAGTGGTATATACTAAGGAATATGTGCAGTGTAATGCTGCTACTAATATGACGCAGTGAAATAACTATATTATATGATTATATTAAAAAAAACACAGATGAGTGATGAAAACCTTTCATGCATCATTAAAAGTTGTAATCCAATAGCTCAAAACTAATACAACTGCTGACACCACGGTTTATACAGCGTGTATCAACCCTGTAACATCACATGATAAAATGCCTGCATGGAGATCAAACACAATTTGCATGTGTGATTCCAATGTGTGTGTGTGTGTGTGTGTGTGTGTGTGTGTGTGTGTGTGTGTGTGTGTGTGTTGCATAGCCCGTGTCTGTGTGTGTGTGTGTGTGTGTGTGTGTGTGTGTGTGTGTGTGTTGCATAGCCCGTGTCTGTGTGTGTGTGTGTGTGTGTGTGTGTGTGTGTGTGTGTGTTGCATAGCCCGTGTGTGTGTGTGTGTGTGTGTGTGTGTGTGTGTGTTTCCGTGTGTGTTTGAGAGACCGGATTAGTACCGGCTGTCTGCAACCCTCTCCACCAGACATCCAGTCAGCAGGGATTTTAGGGTCTGAGCACCGACACAGTCAGACACAGGGAGAGAGGGGCAGTAACCCAATCCTAGTCCCAATCTGATTCCAAACCAGACAGAATATTTCATACATTGCTGACACCATGTAAGCTTTCCTCAGGCCTTCTGGCTACTGCGCTGACTGGTGAGACAGTCTGAGATTGAAATGATGAACGGATGATGATTGTTCACAGCAGCAGTTTTGATAAGACATTAATATGCCGTCGTACAATAGGTGTAATGATTTTAAGACTAGTGGTTAGCGGACAAATGTCGGTTCAGATCGGTGGTAGTGTTACAGTTTAGATGAAGTCCAACTTTAGGACAGTACAAATGGAAATAATCCCGCCTACTCTCAACGTGTACGCGAGATTCTTAACTGATCATCACAGCAACGCGAGAAGAAGATCATCTTCAATGCGACACAAACGTGACACAAACACAGCAGGTTGGCTCACTGGATCCTCTCAACGGCCAAGCGTCTGCAGCGTACTTTGAGGGCTGACATTTAAAAAAATCTGGGTCGAGTGAATTTAAAGAAGTTGCGGCCTGCTAATGACGGTAGCTTGGCTCTTTAAAAATGTCAGTCTTGTGCCGGATGTCATGCGTCGTGCAATTGACGATTCTAGTGTGATTCCCAATCAGTGGTCTGCAGTGTTTCAACTCCAAACCAGAAGTACTACCAGGTACTACTCACAGCTTTTGCTAATGGGAATCACGAAATAAATGGTTCCAAGCGAGTCGAGTCTTGATGTACCATACAGTGTGAACTACAGGATGACTTTGCTGACATGTTTTCCATATTCACCGTCTTTGTTTAGCATGTTAGCGTGCTAACATGTGTTAATTAGTCCTAAAAACAACAGCTGTTCCTGATGGGATTGTTATTAGTTAGGTACGAGTGACACATTAAAGATTTGACACGATGATGAAGTCGGTGGATTACCAAAGTGATTAAATTAAGCCTGAGGGGAATGTGAATGTTTGCACCAATTCCCGGATAATTGGTCCAGTAGCTGAGACGTTACAATCAAACCCAAATATTTAAACCTCACAGCGGCGCTCACAAAAAGGCAGATTCATCACATCTGGGAACCATGAACTACATATGTACCAAATCATTTGGTACATATGTAGTTCATGGTCCAACTGTGACGACAATTCATCCAATAATTGTTGAGACGTTGAGAAAAAACAACTCTGTCAACCTCACGGGGGAGCCAGAGGACAATCAGGGGATCAGTGAAGTCAGTCTGGTTCATCCTCTGGGGACCTGAACATTTCAAAGCAATCCATCCAATAGTTAAGAATTCATCCATCAGAGCCCCGATAACATGTACTGGTACAGGAAGCATTATTATTCAAAATACACAGTCACATTTAGCATGAACCAATAAGTAATTATTACATTTATATGTTTATTTCAATTTTGACTTCAACTTAAAACTCATCTGCTTCACAGGGCTGAGTTGGAGCGGTTTGATTAGTTTGAGTGACATGGACCAAACAACCCACCTCATAGTATGACGCTGAGGAAATAGTGCTTCTAATGTGGCTCAAGGGAAGCAGAGTCACTGACATCAGTGTCTCACTTTATTAGCACAGCTCAGCAGCTTGATGTGGCAGCGCATGGCACGACAAACTGGTACGACAAGAACGACAACTCCACCCTACTTTGAAGCTTTTCCGACCTTTGGTTCACTTTGAATGCTCAGGGGCCACTCCCATCTCTACTAGCAAGAACGGCTTTTAGACTTTGTTTTTCCTGGACAAACAGACCCACGAGTATCAAGGAAGTCATACACGTTTACCACTAAATAATGAATAAAGCATAGACTTGACCTGCACCACCGTCAGAAACAAAAGTACAAATACAAATGTCATTGAAGATGAAAGTTCACCAACAGTTATTCAAAGTCCCGTCTTATTACAACTTATCGACACATATCCCCTATGTTACCAATCCTGTACACCTCAGCAGGTGTGGATGCATGCGTTTCACTGTCTCAGCCCACGGTTTCCATTCATTACAGTATCAAAAATCAGTTAGCAGACTCTTGAAACCTGCTCAAAGGGACACTTTGCTGAATTTCAACTAGCTCTGTGTCATCGCACTGTGTGCAGAGGAACGACACCAGAACGCAGCCCGGCCTCCCCCCAAAGTCTCCAGCCGGTAAGAGTCTGCCAGCCGATGGGCGGGGAGCCGCGGGGCGCTGACAGAAGCCAAACACCGTTCGGCTGCACACGCACTGCAATGACTCACAGCCGGTTATGAATCTGCAAAGTGTCCCTTTAAGTTTGGTGACGTGAATCGATGTGATGGATTACAAACTTCAAGCCAGGCGCAAGGATCCGCTCATTTATTTGTATGTGGTACAGGAGTGGAAACCAGTGGCTGCCAGTAGTGACATCAATAATACATCCCATAATCAGTAACTCCACAGCGATGCAGTAGTTTGAATAAGGCTGGCAAAAATATTCAAGGTCACATGTTTAATTGCCTTCTTGAGAGAGTTAGATGAGAACATTGATACCACTATTATATCTGTTTATTACATGTGAAGCTAAAGCGAGTACTGTTAGCTTAGCTTAGCATAAAGATTGGAAAAGGAAGGGGGGGGGGGCTAACCGTTTCCTAGCTGTAGCTTCATATTTAATAGACTCATATGAAGGTGGTAGCGATCTTCTCGTTTAACTCTGAGAAAGAAAGACGATTAGCATATTTCCCCAAATGTGGACCTAATCAGTCAACATGATTAAAGCAAAAGGTTTCTGTCCTTAAACATGTTCTACTGCATTCTACTCAGCTCCATGGCAAATTCAGAATCCAACTAAACTAATTTAAAATCAGAATCCATACTCTCATAAAGCTAAAATACTAGAAGATAGAAAGTCTTTAGACGAAAAGTTCTTCCCAGATGAATTCAGAATCCATGAACGAGAGACTTATAAAGAGGTTCTTCCTTGAGGAATGTGTCCAGATGAGGGAGGCCTGATGTGATGAAGACATGGTGGGGTTGGTGGCTCGAGCTGGCAGAGGGCAAGGCCAACATTCTGTCCATGTGTGTGTGTGTGTGTGTGTGTGTGTTCAGGACTGGAGCTGGTTGGTTAGGTGGTCAGAGCTTTGGGTCTGTCTAGTGTGCTGGGAGGCATGCTGGTATGGCTCCTCCATGGTGATACCACCCCTGGGTCTGGAAACGTCCATGAGAAAAAAAAGCGTAAGTGACGCGTTAACGTTTGATTGAACATTTAGTTTTCCAGTTACAGGGAACTCACCGGCGGCTCCTCCTGTCTTTGTGCCGGCCGTCCCGTTGGCTCCTCCTCCTCCATCAGTCTGTCAAAGAGAAAGACAGGTTCAAGGACAATAGGGACATAGATTGTGAACAGCAGTAAGGTAAATGTGGAGCTGCCGGTTAGTGTAGTTTAGCATATGGACCGGAAACGAGGGCTAACAGGACGTTTGGGGCGTTTTGGAGCTCGCTGTACGCAGGATGTGTGGTTGTACATATTAAACTCTCAAAGAGAGAAAGGAAAGTAACAACAACTGGAGTCTGACTGAGATGAAGGGCTACAATCTGCTTTGATTAGGTTTCGGGTGACTCAACAGATACTGACTGTGCGTCTCGTTGATTGTCCCTCTGCGCTCCTGCTATTTACATGAGTCAGACAACGCTGGACTCAAACCGCATGATATTGCATTACAGCATATTCTTCTTAACATTTGAAAGGCTCGAATGACATGATTGGACGGGCTACCTGCCCGTTGGTTGTTTGAGTTCATTATGATCATTTGGGGGGAGCGGCTTCAGAGGGAGGCCTGATGGGACGGGCTGTCAGTGCTGATGACTTTCTTGCTAGATTTAGCAACTGTTGGCAACACTGGACTGAGTTAAGAATCGAATAGTAAAAGTATCATAATCACAATATGAAATATGTTACTGCTGATTCCATACGTCATGGCCAAAACGTTACCATATTCAGGAAACAATGGTCATGATGTAGTCATAACAGCCTGATACAATCCTTTCTAATGTTTCACATAATTAGACATTTTAATTGATGGCCTAATCTATTTCCATTAGTCCCACGGGTTTGCATGGTTTGAATCTAAGAAGGCCAGAAGTGGCTACAGTACCACAGCCTCAACTGTCGGCAGCGACTGAGCTGCTACATTGTGATATTGAAGGTTGAAGGTGATGTTGCACGGATGGAGCGAGCTGTTAAGTGACAGAGCGTTAGAGAAAGAAGTGGAAACAGAGAGCGAGAGGTGAGAAACAGTTACCGTCATCCCGACGTTTACGTCGTAGGCGTTGCCGGTGTTCCTGTGGATAACAAAGAAGAAAATTAGAGGCTATCAAGTGTTACGATGATGTGCCACATCTGTCAGTTAAGGGGACAAAGGTGCATACAGTTCTATTTACAGATGTGGATTTGGTTTATGGCTCAAGACCCTTAAAGTACTGTCTGTCTGCCACCTGTTTTCATATTGTATCCTTCATAACATCCTGGTTCACCAGGTCCTCTGGTCTCAGTCCCCTGCTCTAGCTATAACAAGTCTTTGTGCCTATAGTTCTGCCGTCAGCCACTCAAAGGACTTGAAAACATCTCCTGCGCATTTCCAAAAAAATGCCACACTGACTTAATCATTGGCCTTATTCGTTTATAACAAAGTTTCCAGCACTTATAGGTTGAACTTGTGAGATCTCAAGTCAGACTACCGTCACCTTCATTGTATTACTCTGAAGATGATGCCCATCTCTGGGGATGAAAGCCAACCCAGCGTGCCTACCATCCCTACTGGAGCCATTGTCCTCCTCTGTAAAGAACGAAAGGCGTCAACAAAGTCTGGGATTACATCGTCAAAGCAAAACTCACAGGAAAAGAAAGTATCGGATATGTGCCGAAGAATTCCTTGATGCAACATGTGTCTCAACTCAATCAACACACGTTGACAGCGCTGTGTTCCCCTCCTTGAATTAAACAAACAATGTACAGGTTATGAATCCTGTCGATCACTGACGAGTTTCATTCCTCTGAGTGACAAACCAGCAATGGAATGTACAGAAACAGGCTGCAGAAGATAAGACACTGGTATGTTTTAATGGGCGTGCAAACACACACACACACACACACACACACACACACACACACACACACACACACACACACACACACACACACACACACACACACAGATCTTATTGGGAAGGTTAATGATCCAAGCCCAGCCCATTTGGCCTCAACTCCCTCAAATGAAAATAATATCTGACAGCAACTTCTCTGCTTCCTCCTCTTCAAACAGGCAACGCCCTTCATCAAAATAATTCAACATCGAGTCCAACGAGTCTTCGGCTCTGTGCTGCTGAAAAGCGATGAATAGTTATTAAAGCCTTTTCATGTCCGGGGAAGGAAAGAAATGAATCAGCCGGCGCATTGTGAGGCAAACAGGAGAAGACTTGTTTCATTCTGGGCAGCGTCGGTCACCATTACTCACACCTCGGGTGACACCGCTCTTAACTCCTCTCACTCCCTTTGAGTGACAGCACAGAGAAGAGCAGTCGATCAAACGGGGCTTATGTTCTCCAGTATGCTCGAGGAGGGCTCCACACTAACACACTCAAATGAATTATCACGCTTCCTCAATAAACATGTTCCCCCTCACCTTTGACAGCGGGTGCAGAGGGCGAGGAGAGTGACGCTGAGGATGAGGAAGACGATGAGGGAGATGACGCCCACCTCTGGGGATGAAAGCCAACCCAGTGCGCCTACCATCCCTACTGGAGCCATAGTCCTGGTGCTCTGGAAGAGAAGGGCAAAACACAGCAAAAGGTGTCAGCAAAGTACAGGACTACAGCGTCAAAGCAGAACTCACGAGCAACCAAAGTGGCTGTCGAATATGTGGAATAAACATGTATTTCTTCAATAAGGTACAATCTGATGATGTCCAGTAAACATGTTTTTCAGATAACCGTGTTCTTTCAAAAAGACAATATAGCAACACAAACCCCACAGGGTTCATTACTTACATTGTATGCTGCTGGCCTCAGTGGTAGCTCTGTCACTTACTGCTGTCAGTCATTCAGCCGCCGCTGCTTTATGTGACTCAGCAGCAGGTGACTCAGGGAGGGACTCGTCTCATTGGTGTCTGTTGAGAAGGAGGTGACAACAAGCCCACAGACGGGCCATTGTGTGTTCTCACTGAATCAACCAGCGACAGTAGTACATGTCTGAGATCAACTTCCTTTATTAGCATTCTCCTCGGTTCAATGGGGGGGGGGGGTCACTGTGGAGTGAATCAGCGGTTAAACCCTTCAAGAATGTCAGATGTTAACTGATAACCAGACAAGAAGCTCTTTCACATTATTCTCACTGTTTGAATTAACGTTATCACATTTTTCAATATCTTGCTCGATATTACTTTTCTATTTTAGTTTCCATTAGACAGTATTAGTGTCACTTCTTATTCACCTTGTACTTATATTCTTGTATTTAATCTTTGTTTATTTATTTACCTTACTCTTATTGCTATTGTATTCTATTGTGCACTGGCGTCTTTATTATTTCTTTTACACTTAATATTTGTTATTCTATTGTTCGTATATGTTCATATTTTCATTCTTCTGTTGTAATCTTCTTGAATTTCCCTCGGGATTAATAAAGATCTACTTTATTTGATCTTATCTTAACTGATTGTTACACACACTCAAAAATCAAGATAAAAAAGATGTATTTTATTATCATCATTAATAGCATTAGGTACATTTAAATTCTCTCTCTATATTACACACGCTCCATGAACAGGGAGGTGAAACCAGACCTGGTAGACCTGGTAGACCTGGTAGACCTGGTAGACCTGGTAGACCTGTGGGAAACCAGGAATCCCTGAAGAGCACTGCACTGATCAGAGTGAGGATGTGATTATATAGTTGAGATGACGGGTTTTAGTTCATTAACTAGTGACTGTGTCATAGTAGTGAACTATTTAAAGACTCTGCACACTCACCCGATACTGTAAACTGAACAGAAGATGAGTCAAAGCTACAACCCAAGCTAGAGCATAACCCTATGAATATGATGACTAGTCATCAGGTTCTCTAAAGAGACGTCGATTATGGATTTTATTTTATTATTTTGTCCATAACTGATATGACAAGTTCTGCTGGTGGATTTAATCAACTATATCAAATTAGATCTGTGAGCTATCGCCAAACTACAACATGAAGCTTTGCTTCGTTCAACATGTGTTGAGTCGTATTCATAATGATTTGGTGTCCTCTGGTGGCTCAAAGGTAAACTGCATTATTCAAAGTTGTAAGTGGATTAACGGCATAGATGTGTTGTTGACACATTCTGCTAATATATACATTGTTTGAAATGATATGAATCACATTTCATCACAGGCCCCCCCCCCCAGACTTAAGGAACTCTGAGGTGACCCACCGGGTTGTGGATGCTGACCTGCACCAGGTCTTACAGAACAGCTCTGGGGCGATGCTCTCCATCTTGAATCTGACAGAAGGAGGTGTTGGAATGGTCTCCTCCTCCAGTGGTCTGGTCAGTGAGCTTCCATCCTCTGCTCCTCTGATACAGCTGTGTGTGTTACATACATACTTGTTGTGTCAGGACTGTTACTAGTTCATTCAAATGCAAATGTCCCATTTCAGTCCAATGGAGAGCAAAGCTCCACCATCCTCATCCACCCCGTTCTGGATCAGCGCTCCTATTAGCGAGGATCCGCAGAGAGGATGACTTGATGAGGTGCTGACATCGATGCCCTCTGTGTCGGACCGGGATTAGTGGAGAAGAAAGACTTCTTCACCTCCTTCGTTGACAAGCTGAAGGCTCAGCAGGAGGTCAAAAACATTCGGGTCAGTCTATAATCTGAATCACTACGTACGAGTCAAAGAGCATTTCTCTCTTTGTTGAAAGTATAATATTGTTCTTCAGGCCATTCACGAGGCGTTCGTCCCCGTCATTAAACTGTCTTATGATGGCATTGAGCTCATCTGGCTCCACCGTCTGCAGTACCTCTCAGTTAAAGCTTTGTTTGCACGCGTCTCAATCACTGGTTTGTGTTCCTGTTATTCCCCACATCCCCTTCATCACGCTGTGGGACAAACTAAGTTCAACACACTCAGCCGGTTCAGCTCGCTCGTCGCTCAAGAGACTCTGAATAGGAGGATTATTGAGGACTCGGTGTCTCCTGTTGGATGGATGGGAGTTTGTCCTGTCTTCACTTGGTATTAGGCAGCCACGGCCCAATCTCTGTTTTATAAGAATAAATAATGAAATAACCAATGCACAGGTTTGCTGAACGGTATAGAACTGTAGTCTACGTCGAGTCATTGCATAGACCGCAGAGACAACATCGATCTCACTGTATTCAAGTCAGAATTGAGCGCTTCAGTCATCGAGGAGCGGAGGACGGATTTCTTTCCTGTCTCACAGCATCTTTGACATCCTGCTTTGTAATTGATCAGGTGTACCCGGACGCCACAGCCTCCACCCTGGTGACCGAGTTCTTCAAGGTCTACAACATGTGGTGAGTTCTCCCGTTGGGTTTACTGAAGGTCACTGAGACCCGCTCGGGTCACCTTACTGGACCATGGGTCTAGTTGATGCCTCGTTCCCATGAACAGACGGCCCTTTGAGCTTGTTGACCAGTTGACTCACTACCACAACCCATTTCTCACAGTCTGTGGTTGTAAAATATGAGGTGAGCTTTGGGGAGAAACACCTGTTGATGTGCAGTTAGTTTCATATTTACTGGAACATAAAATGCCCGTTAGATTCAATTCTTAGACGTTTTTATGATCTTCCACTCTGGAGATGTAGCAGCATGTAGCAGCACACTTTGTAAACGTTGCAGATGTTCTTGTGTTTTGTGTCAGGGAGTGGACAGGTCCCCACTGGGTTGAAGCCGCGACTTCAGCCATCCTGTTTGGGACCCCAGGGTCAGGCCTCGGAGGGACTCTGATCAGGATTTGATGCTTTGATCAGAGAATCGGTCAGTAATCTGTAAACACGCTGCTCTGCTGCATTTCCAGGTTAATCATCCCCATCATCCCCACAGAGTACCGCAGCAGAACACCACCTCCAACGTGTCTCTCTCCACCGTCACCATCATAACGTAGTCGCTCAGCTGATGTCCAGCAGGTCCTCACAGAGCTCTGATACAAGAACCCTGTTGGTCAGGATCAGACAAAACTCTCGATGAGTTTTTGTTGAATTCTTTTGTCAGAGCAGACGTATCCTTGATGTGACTAAAGATGGAGTCACCGGCTCAGCAAGATTTAACATGAAATGCACAAACAGATTCACTACAGGAGCCACTTTGAAAAGAGTCCACAGAGGTGTTGTCTTCGTTCGTGATGCTGTGATGAAGATCTTTGTGCAGTGATGTCACACATTGTGCTGCTGCTCGGCCTGCTTTAAACACTGAACAGAGATTCCACTATTGGTAAAAGAGGAACCGTGATGTGGTAGGATGCCAATGCTGTGACGTCTGCTGCCATCGTTCTGTCTCTCTTGTTTCAAAGCATTTCACTCTGTTAGAAGCTTCTGCAGCTTCAGAGAAGCAGCATCTTGAATGGTGAGCACACAGAGCAAAGGAGTAAACCGTTTAAATGTTTAATTCCCACCTGTGAAGAGCTCTCTGAAAATGATTTGTTCCCTCTGTCAGGGTCGGCCTGGAGTCTAAAACCAGACTCGGAATCAGCTGGAATCAGCTGCATTTCAATAATAGTGCCACAAATAGTGAGCTTTGAGCTAAATGCTAATGTCGGAGTGCCAACATGCTAACAGTGATATATAGCAGGTGGTCCACATGTTAGTTTGCCGTGTTAGCATGCTAACTCTGCTAATAAGCACTACACACAATGGATGTCGCTTGTTGTGCAGGTATTTAGTCATAAACCAAAGTATTGGACAAGTTGAACTTCTGATGTGGTGACAGTGCTGATGAAAAGTCAGTGGGTCACCAAAGTGAACATGAACGTGTGAAGCAATTTTCATCAGTCCAATAGTTGTACACACACACACACACCCCCCCCCCCCCCCACACACACACACACCCCCACACACATATAAAACTCTATATAAATATATTTGTATATGTATTATATTATTATTATATTTATATAATTATATAGTATTGGATGTGGTGGAGATTATATATTATGTTTTCAATATTTACAATGCTTTATACCTCCATGCCAACAGTGTCTGAAAGAAGAACGTGAGTCCTGGGTTACACAGCACATTAACATACCATAACTGTATGCACAGAACTTCTCTAATGTATCATAACAGATTATAAATGATATGTTACTAACATTTGAATAATCTCTGATCATCATCAACAACAAGCTACAGCATGACTTTGTGAGCTTTAAGCGATAGGCCTACTATAATAAACCTATGAGGACTCAAATGCGACTAAATGGAACCTCCGTAAACTGCTCCTCGTGACTTCCGGGTCATTTTCGATTTACAAAATGCTTCCACGCTGCCGATTTCAGGCACTTTTTTGGCGATCATACGGCCGTAGTGTTGGTTCTCTCTGAGCCACGACCCTTTTCCGGTTCCACTTTCGCGGGAGTTCTTGAAGGGGCGGGCTCATGTGCTGTCACGGTGCGTTCTATTGGACAGCTGTACGCTTAACCACCGACTATGCAAAACGCGCGCGCAGAGTTGACCAATCGCTTCTTACGCTCTACTTGTACGCGGCACGCAGTGGCGCGAAAACCTCCTCAGTGTGTAGTCCCACGGCAGCGAGGCGCTCACCGTACCGAACTCTGTGCAGCATTTTAAGACTTTTAAAGCGCAAGAAATAACATCCCACCATGGCAACCGACGTCGTAGATGAGCGGGAGATGAGAGAGGCTCAGAGGGATTACCTGGACTTTCTGGACGACACCGTAAGTCCGACTTTTATCCGGTTAAACTCTTTGTTGTGGCAAATATATGAGGAACCATGCGGCCATAACAAAAGAACCGCCTTCCATTGGACCAGTTCGGTCACTAATGTCACTGTTGACAGGTAAATGACATCGGTTTGTAAAACGCTGCTTGGTGCGACAGTTGAGTTTAGTTCTCCGTAATCTGATGCATGTGTTCCCTTAAACCCAGTGACATCATTATCGAATTATTTTGGGTTAACAATGTGGGAAACAACTCAACCTTTGATGTCCGTTTCCTGCAGCAAGACCAGGGGGTTTACCAAAGCAAGGTCCGGGACATGATCAGTGAGAATAAAGCTCGACTCGTCGTCAACATCAACGACCTGAGGAGACGCAACGAGGCCCGGGCTGCAAAGTGAGTGTGTGTGTGTGTGTGTGTGTGTGTGTGTGTGTGTGTGTGTGTGAACTGATATGTTTGTTATTACCATGGCTCACAGTCAGCTGATCTAAGAAACCGTGGCTACATATTTTAAGTGTTGTGATTCCTTTAATTCTCACTCATTATGATTCATTACGTAGAATAACCAGTAATCAGTTTTTCTAGTGTTGACAAACGTGAGCTGAGTTTTGATCTCTCACACTAACATTTCTGTAGCCGCTGTATCACTGAATACACATCTTGACTTTAATGTAGACTTTGTTTTTTGGTGTGTTATCATTCCCCGTTTACAACCACAAAACAGCCCCCAGAGTGAAAGTGTATTCATGTCTCCTCCAGACTGATGAGCAATGCCTTCGAGGAGCTGCTGGCCTTCCAGCGGGCCCTGAAGGACCTCGTGGCCTCCGTGGATGCCACCTACGCCAAGCAGTACGAGGAGTTCTTCATCGCCCTGGAGGGCAGCTTCGGCACCAAGCACGTCACCCCCCGGACCCTGACCTCCCGCCTGCTGGGCAGCATGGTGTGCGTGGAGGGCATCATCACCAAGTGTGAGTGTGTGGTCCCTTCCCCCCAATTTTGGGCTCTACTGCTTTGTATCTTGCCTTCATGTAGTCTTTGTTTCACAATGCTCAAGGTGATGCTTAGAACGTGTAAATCGTTGCCTTCTTCTTCAGGTTCCTTGGTGCGTCCTAAAGTGGTGCGCAGCGTCCACTACTGCCCGGCCACCAAGAAGACAATGGAGAGGAAGTACACCGACATGACCTCGCTGGATGCCTTCCCTACCAGTGCCATCTACCCCACCAAGGTAACTACACTATAACTTGATCTGCGTACTCGTCTGACTGGAGCAGTTTTTGTCTCCTTTTCCCCTCCACACACATCACCTCCTGTGTTTCTGTCCCTCTCTCGACAAGGACGAGGAGAACAACCCCCTGGAGACGGAGTTTGGTCTCTCCGTCTACAAGGACCACCAGACCATCACGGTGCAGGAGATGCCGGAGAAAGCCCCGGCCGGCCAGCTACCCCGCTCCGTGGACATCATCCTGGACAACGACCTGGTGGACGTCGTGAAGCCGGGAGACAGAGTGCAAGCCATCGGGACGTACCGCTGCCTGCCCGGAAAGAAGGGGGGGTTCACCTCCGGGACGTTCAGGTGAGACGGGATCGAGCGTGCGCCGTAGCTGCTGAGTTTTCCCTGAGTTCTTCGTTATTAATTAACTGTTTTTCTTGCTCAGGACCATCATGATAGCCTGTCACATCAAACCGATGAGCAAGGAAGTGTCGCCCAACTTCTCAGCGGACGACGTGGCCAAGATCAGGAACTTCAGCCGGATCCGCTCCTTGGTAAGACTTGGATCCTTCTAACTACTCGTAGCTCGCACCGGCTCATTGTGAGAACGAGCTCCCTTTTTTAATTGAATGATGAATTCTCCCCTTTCTGTTTTTATTTTTTGCTCAGGATGTGTTTGATCAGCTGGCTCACTCCCTGGCTCCCAGTATCCATGGCCACGAGTACATAAAGAAGGCCATCCTCTGCATGTTGCTGGGCGGCGTGGAGAAGGTGCTGGAGAACGGGTCGCGCATCAGAGGAGACATCAACATCCTTCTCATCGGTACTGCCGTTTATTATTTGTGCTATATATATATATATATATATATATATATATATATATATATATATATATATATATATATATATATATTGATCTGTTCCCAGTACTAATGAGCTGTTTGTTGGTTAATCTCATCATGCGTTCTTCTTCTTCACCAGGCGATCCATCGGTAGCGAAGTCCCAGCTGCTGCGTTACGTGCTTCACACAGCGCCCAGGGCCATCCCCACCACCGGGCGGGGCTCCACTGGAGTGGGTCTGACCGCCGCCGTCACCACCGACCTGGAGACGGGTATGACACACGCATCCACGCTGGCGCGCTAACGTTATTAGCGTCCCCTTTAGCCTACGCGCTAACTCTCTGCGTCTGTCCCTCCCCAAGGCGAGCGCCGTCTGGAGGCGGGCGCCATGGTGCTGGCCGACCGCGGCGTTGTGTGCATCGACGAGTTCGACAAAATGTCCGACATGGACCGCACGGCCATCCACGAGGTGATGGAGCAGGGCCGCGTCACCATCGCCAAGGCCGGCATCCACGCCCGCCTCAACGCCCGCTGCTCCGTGCTGGCGGCCGCCAACCCCGTCTACGGCAGGGTGAGCAGCCGATCTAACAGAACGCTTTGTCTTGATTTACTCTTCTCCTCTTCGCTCTCTCAAAGTGTTAACCCCGCTCTTGTCTTGTGCAGTACGACCAGTACAAAACCCCCATGGAGAACATCGGCCTCCAGGACTCCCTGCTGTCGCGTTTTGACCTCCTGTTCATCGTGCTGGATCAGATGGATGCCGAGCAGGACCGCGAGATCTCCGACCACGTGCTGAGGATGCACCGCTACCGCGACCCCCGCGAGCAGGAGGGAGCAGGTGCTGTGCACGAGGACTTCTTAAAACTGCAATCTGTGTATTAAGTTGCTATTTGTTTTAAAATGTCCTTGGTGTTTTGTTTTTTTTAGCCATGGCTTTTGGCGGGACAGTAGACGTCCTGGCTACTGAAGACCCAGACGCTATAGTAGAGGAACACGAGGAGCTGCAGATCTACGAGAAACACAACAACCTGCTGCATGGAAGCAAGAGGAAGAGGTACGCACACACCATCAACCTTAGCAGGGACTAAAACATCTGGTTTAATAGAATAACCGTACACATCTGGGTGTCTGGTTTTAAGAGAATAACTAAAGAGAGAAGTACTGTGTCCTTTGTCTCAGGGATAAGATTGTGAGCAAGGAGTTCATGAGGAAGTACATCCACATCGCCAAGGCGGTGACACCTGTGCTGACAGAGGAGGCAGCCAATCACATCGCAGAGGAGTACACTAGGCTGAGGAGCCAGGAGCAGATGGGTGCCGACATGGCCAGGGTGAGCAGCAGCACGCACACGCCTTTTTATGCAGCGGTTCTATTGGGGGCGTACAGAAGGCCTGAGCGGAGGTCTAATCGCAGCAGACTTTTAGATTTTGCTCTGACCTTGTCGTCCTCTTCCTCAGACCTCTCCAGTGACGGCCCGTACGCTGGAGACGCTGATCCGTCTGTCCACGGCACACGCCAAGGCCCGCATGAGCAAAGCCGTGGAGCTGGAGGACTCGGAGGTGGCCGTGGAGCTGGTCCAGTTCGCCTACTTTAAAAAGGTCGGTCCCGCTGTGTCTGCACAAGGATGGAATGACGTGTTTTAAACATGCGAGTGAAGCTCATATTGTCTGGTTTCCTCTGCAGGTCCTGGAGAAAGAGAAGAAACGCTCGAGACAGGAGCGGGACTCTGGTTCAGAGGAGGAAGAGGAGTCCTCCACTCAAAGTTCACAGAAAACCGCCAAAAAGAGGTGACGCACAGATGCACACTTATGATACATAATTATTATTATTATTTTAAAAGCTCTCACAGCCATCATTGATAACACTATCCTGTGCGTCCTGCAGGGGGCGACGTGGTTCTCAGGGCAGCGAGGCCTACAGCCCGTATGACTTCAGCGAGGAGCAGGAGGTCCCTGAGAGTAAGCATCACTTTTGTTAACCCCCCCCCCCCACACCGCTGTAGTCTGCTTTCACATTCTCTGACTCCTTCCAGACACAACTGAACATTCATTCTCACTTTAGCACATCTACCTACTTAAAAAAATATATATTTAAGAGACTCACTCTTTTTGAAGGATGAACTGCAAATTACATTTTTGCGTATGAACTTTGTAGCATGAACAAAAACTGTTAAACTATCATATAACGTGTTAATTGCAACTTGCATGGTGTATGGCCCAACGTATTCTGATAGTGGTAGAAAGTAACTACGGAGATTTATATTTGACATGCTTACATACTTATTTATATTTTCTGTTAATTTATTCCTCTACTCAACTACATTTTTAAATCTGTAGCTACTATTAACTTTTATTTATATATATATATATATATATATATATATATATATATATATATAATGCATTGCGACCGATAAACCTGCCCATGGAACTAGAATAGGAGTAGATTTCCTTTCAACGTAGCAGGATTGTCAGAGCAGCGGTTATTTCCAGTGTGTCGTTGCTATAGCGGGTTGGTTAACTTCCAAATAAGCTCGTGGACTCACTGAGGAGTGGTTTTGCAGTAACGACTAAAACAAACCGTGTGGTCAATTTAAAAAGCATATACGAGTACATTTTAACAACTTAATTCTTCATCCACCCACTTGTCACAGCGTAGGAAAGCAAACCTTTGTTCAGCTTAGTTTCTGTAACCATGTGTAGCATTTAAGTATTGTGGAATTAGCATGCTAGCTAGCCGACGAGTGGACATATGGCTAGTTGGCTAGCTTGCTATCTGAGCACAGAAAATGAGCCGAACAGCGAGCTGGTGTCCTACAGCAACGCTGGGTGTAATGGTCTCTCTTCCTCGCTCCGGAGAAGGACAAGCTAACGTTGTCTCTCTAACTAGCCAGCTGTAAGCTAGTTAGCTAGCTAGCTTTCCGGCTGGTGGCTAACGGCAGCGCTGGGTCTAATTGTCCCTCTGTCTCCCTCCGTTACGCCGGAGAAGGACGAGCTAACTATACCTAGCTAACCAGCTAGCCAGAGCTTTGTCCACTCATCTCCCTGTTAACCTCTGAAAACAGTTACACGTCCGTTCTGCTCCAGTTCTATGAACCTGCCTGTAACGGTATATTCATTTGTGAAAATGATCTCGACCTCTTAGATAACATTAAATCAGTTATGATGAATCTTAAAGTACAATATTTCTTTTTGAGTACCTCTTCCACCAAGGCTGAAATAACAATGACATGCCTGTATAACGTGTAGTTTCTAGCAAAGCAGCCTCGGGTTCAAAGGATGGAACCCTTACTTTAAGCATGCACGTTTCCGACTGGAGTTCTCACGTTGGTCGCTCTGCTCTCCAGTTCAGGCCGGCACCCCGAAACCAGCCAAGCCCCAGCGGGAGGAGGAGCCCATGGACGCCGCGTCACAGGCTGAAGACTCGGAGCTCTCCGCAGAGAGGTGGGCGACGCATTCAAACAAAAGTGTATCAATATGTTCCAGATATGTTCCTCACGATCAGCTACGACTTGCTATAAATAACGCTGCGTTCCAGACAACTCGTAGGTCGGAATTTTCCCAGGTGGAATTTCAAACTTCCGACCAGCAGGCGTGCAAAACGTGAACAAAAACCACGGCTAACAGTGATCATCATCAAACTGATGTACACACAATTGAACTTTTGATAGAAGATAACTTTCAGGCTGTTTACTGTAACCGGCTCCCTGATAACATTGTGACATATCTTAATGTCAATTTACATGCAGAACAGAACAGGTTTTACTTTGACAGTGAGCATTATTTTAATCGTATAGATGCAAATTACCTTTACCTTTCAATGTGCACTTCCATTGTTGTGACTTTACACAGCTGCTTCTTCATAAAGTCAGGGTGGAAGGATTTGTCCCGAGTTCACAAGTAGGAACTCAAACTTTGAGTTTCGGTTCATTGCAGTTTTTGACCGTCATTTTTTTAAATGTTCTGAGTTGGCTGGACGTGAGGATTATTCTTAGTCGCAATAGGAGACTTAATACTTGAAGAAACTACAACGATGTGACATATGTCAGCTCCCCGACAGCAGTTTCCTGTGAAACGTAATCAAATCCGTGCGCTTCCTTCACCAGGCTGAAGGAGTTCAAGTCCTCCCTGTTCGCCGTGTTCCAGTCCGCTCACGCTCAGTCGGTGAAGATGACGAACCTGACGGACGACATCAACAAAGGGCGCGAGAGCCGCTTCACGGAGCCAGAGGTTCGCAGCGCCCTGGCTCGCATGCAGGAAGACAACCAGGTCATGGTGGCCGACGACATCATCTTCCTCATCTGAGGGGCTGACGTTGATTGCATGAACTTTGAAAGAAACCGGGACTTGTATTCAAATGCACATTCATTTTTTTTCTGTACCGTCATGTATCCTCTGTTTCATCTCTTTATGTTGCACACGCAAAACACACCCTGATCTCTAGTGAGTTCCTCACATGAGGCACCGATGATCTCAAACTGTTTATTGTCCCGATGGATTTGGATCCACTGTGGTGCAGATTGTTCCACTGTTGCTACAGCGGGATAAGGACATTAAGTGGTACACCAACACTTCTGACGTCTGGATTTGTATATAGTTGAAAAGAAGTTTTGAAATTGTAACTAGTTGTGTATTAAAAAAGAAATGTAATGGGACACGACTTGGGTTCTTGAATTAATGGACAAGCGCTATATTACAGCATGTTACTTCATACCTTTTACCTCATGTGCAGGTGTGACACATCAAGATGCTGATTACGCAGTGTCGTTATTAAACGGGTGTGACACATCAAGATGCTGATTACGCAGCGTTATTAAACAGGTGTGACACATCAAGATGCTGATTACGCAGCGTTATTAAACAGGTGTGACACATCAAGATGCTGATTACGCAGCGTCGTTATTAAACAGGTGTGACACATCAAGATGCTGATTACGCAGCGTCGTTATTAAACAGGTGTGACACATCAAGATGCTGATTACGCAGCGTCGTTATTAAACAGGTGTGACACATCAAGATGCTGATTACGCAGCGTCGTTATTAAACAGGTGTGACACATCAAGATGCTGATTACGCAGCGTCGTTATTAAACAGGTGTGACACATCAAGATGCTGATTACGCAGCGTCGTTATTAAACAGGTGTGACACATCAAGATGCTGATTACGCAGCGTTATTAAACAGGTGTGACACATCAAGATGCTGATTACGCAGCGTTATTAAACAGGTGTGACACATCAAGATGCTGATTACGCAGCGTTATTAAACAGGTGTGACACATCAAGATGCTGATTACGCGGCGTCGTTATTAAACAGGTGTGACACATCAAGATTTTCATTTTTACCTCTTTACTTAAGCCTTCATTAAACTTTGTTTTTATTTTTACAAAATGTCTAATTTGATAAAAATTTGACTCACTGACACTCCGGAGGACAAGCGAACGTTTTAAAAATGCTTTCAAATTTAAAGATTTGCTCAGACGACGGATTAAAATAAAGTTAAGAAACAGAACAATTTATTTCTTCCAGGGTTCACGTGGCCTCCATTTCTCCATTTGTCTGATAGATCTTTGACATCAGATGCATCATGGAATAATCAGAAAGACTAGTGCGCTGTTCTTTCTTTTCTGTGTCGTAAAAACTGAATGAGCAGCTAATCTGAACCAGTGACTCTAAATTTGCACACAAAAACTAAAATCTCATTTGTTCATACCTATTTATTCCAGTGTACCAAAAAATGGTGCGGAAATTAACTTTAATGTCAAAAATGAGCATCGAACAGCTGTTCAATGAAGAGCTTAAATAGTGAAATTGAAAAATGGTCGGAGATGCTGGGGAACTTTGTGATTTCCCAGAAGAGCTGCTCTCGAATGATTAAACCTCTTCCTGCTTCAGTTACTGAGTGTTTACAAGAAGCACTGAATCTGAAACCCCCCCCAAGAATCCACTCTGTGTGGGAGGCCGGTCCCATGAAGTTCACACTCCCCTGTGTTCAGCTTCACTTAACAGTTCAGCATGGCGTGTCGGCTTGTGTTTCAGGTGGTGGTGGAAGGGGGGGGGGATTCACATCGTCGCTGCACCCACAACATCCCAGACGTACGGTATCTGACTTTGGGCTTTGTGATGTAACTCTGCTGTGGTTCTGATCGGTCTGATGATAAGGCCAACAATCATCCGGGACACGAGAGGCCCCGGGCTCTCGACACCCACGGCTGACTCATATCACGTATGGTATCAAAGGCTGCAGCCTCGCGTCTTACACCCAGTTTAGTTGTACTTTAGTCTTTTAAAGCTGGGTTTACACATGATTATAGAAACTTCTTAGAATAAACTAATTATTCAAAGTCGCTGTGACCCTCCTAGGCGGTTTAGCAGGAATTGCTTGTGAGTTTTGGTAAAGCGCGAGAGAAGACAGGCTTGCTTTTTAAGTCTTTTTGTCTTTATGTCTGAAAGCAATAGTTCAACGTAAAAGTTCAACGGTAAATAAAAGGCTACGGCAAGGTGCTAAGCTGGTTAGCTTAGCATTAAGCTGATGGGGAAATAGCTAAATCTGCCTACCAGCACTTAAAAAGTACTTAACATTTGGTTTGTTTAATGTCCAGAAGAAACAGAGTGATAGAAGGTCTTACTGCCTTTGAACAGAGCCAGGTTAATTGTCTTAATGCTAAGCTAACTGGTCTTAGCCTCATATCCAGGCTGTCTTAATGATATCAACTGTTGGATGGCACAACAATTTGTTCAACTCAATAACTTAAAATCAGAAATCATAATATTTAGTCACCCATTAAAGGTGCCCTTGGCCCCCCGTCCGTTAACATAAAGCCCACTGACAGAAACTTAGGACTAGTTTTTGATTCAGATTCAAGCTTCAAACCACAAATCACTAAAGTTGTCCAGTCCTGTTTTCTTCAAATTAGAACCATCTCCAAAGTCAAAAGAATGCTCTCTCAACCTGACCTGGAAAAAGTGATTCATGCATTCATCTTTTCCAGACTTGGTTACTGTAACTCCTCCGTCTTTCTGGCCTCAACCAGAAGTCTCTCTCTCGCCTCCGACTAGTTCAGAAGGCAGCAGCTCAGCTTCTCACTGGTTTTAACAGACGACATCACATCACCCCAACCCTGGCTGCTCTCCACTGGCTCCCTGTACGTTTTAGAATTGATTTTAAGATTTTACTGATCACTTTTAAACACGTATGTGTCTGACCCCAACATAGAGTCAATGTTGACCCCTCATGACCCAGCTCGCAGCCTTAGATCCTTCTTGCTGTTCCAAAGTCGAGGCTGAAAACTAAAGGTGACCGTGCTTTCTGCATCAGGACCCCTCGGCTTTGAAATGACCTGCCTGAGGAGATAATCTCTTTTAAATCACTTATTTTCATGTGATGTCGTAATTTTTCTGTTTTATTTTTATTTGTTGATTTTACTAAATTATTTTACTACATTTCTTTATTTAATTTAATTTATTTCTTAGTTTATTTTTATCTCACTGAGCTTTCTGTTGTTATTATTGTCTGGCTTTTGCTGCTTTGTCTGTCAAAGCACTTTGTAAACTGTTTTTAATTAAAGGTGCCATATAAATAAAGTTATTATTATTATTATTTCAGGGAAATAACTATTAAATAGTGAAAGTGAATACTGGTGGATGTGATTTCCCAAATGTCAATATGTCACAAAACTTTAGCTTCAAGCATTTTTTTTTGAATTGTCTCCTTAAACTCACGCCTAAAGATGAGGCTGCACTACATTCAGACTCCTATTCCACATACAGAGTGGGACCCTCTGTGAAAATAACCCTTCCTTTCTCTCTCCTCTATCTCAGTTTCTCAGAGCATTTAGTGATACTTCTGTGGTCCCTTTCTGCCACAGGTGATGATGATCATATCCACAGACACTACGTCATCGAGGCGCACTGATGAATCCTGGTCGATGTTTGATCCTCCGATGCATTTCCTCCGAGGGAAACTTTAAAGGGAAGTTTGGTTTGCAACTCTTTGCCAACTCGTCAGCTTTTCACTTAAATATGCATCAGATGGGGGACAAAAAGTGTTGTTCTGTCCCGCTAACAGATGCCTTCGTTGGCTGCCTCTTACCACGTAGCTGTGTTTTCTTTCTAACATCCTCCTGTTCCTGTTTTCATCTGAGCTCCACGAGGACAAATCAGCGTAACACTAAACCTTCACTATCAGACATCCGCACTAAATCATAAATAAACCTTCACCATGTTAGATTCCGTACTTTCAGCCCAGAACATTTTATTAATTAAATGTCTTACTAAGTTATTTTTACTGCATTCATAAGTCTTTAAAGCTGCTATACTACCATAACAAATGACTGAGTGTAATAGGAACGCGGTGACTCGTAGACACGAACACAGAGAAACATCATCCAACTCTGAAGTGCCAAACTGCAATATTTAAAGGGTAACTTCAGGATTTTTCAACCTATGTTCCGGTGTGTAAGTGTGTAAGTGACTAATGAGGACAACAGTTGTAGAAATTGGTCCAGTATTGAGGTAGAACGCTGCAGACGACAGAAGCGAATCGGACTGCAAGGTAATCGATGGAGGCAACTCCTCACCGTCAATGTAGGTCATCTAAAAGTGTCTGAAGGCATTATGAACAGCGCCATACATAGAAATAAAAGCTTTTCTTTACCTAACCATTGCAGACTTGCAGACATTGCATACATTGCATGACAACCATCATGTCGATGAAGATGCTCAGAGTGGTAATCCCACAGCTTCTGTTGTCCTAATCCAAGCATGCAGGGAGCAGAACATGCTAACCTGCTAGCTCTTCCTTCCCCCTGTGTGATCCTTCACATTCTTACCCACGCTTCAGTGGGAGCGTGTTCCTTCAAATGAAAGGGGAGGTACAGGTCAGTAGTATCCTCATTCATTGGGGAGGATTGTACTCCCAGTAAAACGTGGGTTCTTGCTACACGGGGGCAGTCGACTGGTCAAACTGGAGGATCTATTGCGCTCTCATGGAGCAGCACGACCTGTGTGGGTAAGAATCTGAGCTATCAGGTGTTCATGTTACTGTTCTGTTCTTCAGTCATGCTGCAGCGAGGACGGTAAACAACCACACATCATTGCTGTTGGCCGAACCCGGAACAGAATCGATGCTTTTCTACATGGAGAACCAGCTCATCGCTGGCCAACACGTGTTCGAGCCGTCTCACCGTGAGTAACGTTAATGTCACAACGACAGATGAGTTACGGTCAGAAGTCTTCAACTGGGTTTAAAAATGTGTTTCAAGCTGAACACGAGGCCCGCCAGGCCTTCAATAAACCCATTTGAGAAGTGGTCAGTTTCTATCCGAGCACCAGGTTTAAGGTCACAAGATCGGGTGTTCGTGAGAAGAGGGGGATGCTGCAAACTCGGTGAGATAGGGCAGAAGTTCTGAACCCGACTCTCCTCACTTCTCAGTACATCCAGTAGCCGTGCTCCAGTTCGTAGGCTCCTTATGACGCAGGAGGAGAGAAGATGCTATCACACAGTTTCTGTTTGAAAGTGGTTCTGCTGATTCATTACCAGAAGTCTCCTCAGCGTTTCCCTGACCTACATCGATCGTTCTGGGCTGGCAGTGTGTAGGAGTGCTTACTAGTGTTATTATACTGTTGTTATATGACTCGCAGAAGTAAATCAAAGTTGAGGCTGTTCATGATGATGAGTCGGTTAAAGGGATACTAACAATAACAGGACCAGTTCAAATTTCTTGAAAAGACATAAATAAATATCTGTTTTACTTTGGTCTAGATTGGTCTAGATTGTTTGTTTTGTGCACTGAAAGAGCAAAAACAAAAAAATCAAGCTTCAGTTGCAGATTTTCACACCAGAGTTTTTTTTCTATAACTCAAAAACATGTTTTCTTTTTGCCATAAAAGTAAAGGTTTCACACCTTTGGGTGTCAGCTGGCTCATCTCACTCAGAGGAAGTATTGCTTCTTCTAGGCACTGACAGGTCAAAATGGGGCCAAGAGAAAAGAACAAAAGTAGTAACTGTCATCCAGTGGAGGAAGGCCTCGTGTGTTTGAAATGTATGTCGCCGTAACGACAGGATCTAAGGCAATGAGAAAAGTGCACACACAGGTAGAAAGTAACGAGTGGACGGGGACCAGGAAAGACCACAACATCTTATCTACAGATCATGTCATAGCGGAAATGCACCGCAGATCTTACCAACACACACCAACACAGTCCGCCTGCATATAAACACAGAGAGGAACGTAGACACGTCGAGACAGCACAGGAGCGCCTCACTGTCAAAGTCGGGCTCTGCAGGCGGGACGAACCATGCTGCTGGTGAGTGCTTCAATCTTATCCACTGTTCACAGGGTGACTACAGGGTGAATGATGGGACATGTAGCAATGGGAATGTATCTAATGCCTCCAAACTGTTGGTCTTAACATTGTGAAGCAAATGAAAGACAAATCTTTCTTCTTTGTTTGACATGTCTTGTAACCGATAAAGTCCTTGCTGGTGTTCTGGCGTTCAGGTGTTGAGAGCTCTGCTGGTGCTTCTGACGGTCTCCCTGAAGTCGGGGCAAGGAGCCAGACTGAGGGGCACGTCTGTGAAACTGGTCCTGGATCCCTCAGTGCCGCTTCAGTTCGGCAGGTCCGCCTCGACCATCGCCAACATGTCTCTGTCTCCGTGGACGTACAGGTGAGGCCTCACCGGTCTTTCTCTCATCGCTTTGCACAAGCTGCCAAAGACAAAACACCCGTTTCAAAGCCTGTGTTCCCGTTCATAAAGATGTGTTTCCTCCCTCTCCAGGGAGTCCTGTGTGGAGTCTCGGTTGCCTCGGCGGATCTTTCATGCCGTGTGCCTGACCTCTGGCTGTCTGAGCCTGCAGGGGGGAGGAGAGAATGCAGCCCTTGAGGCTAAACCCATCTACCACCAGGTCCTGGTCCTCCACAAGTGAGCCACCGCAGTCTTTGTAAAAGCAGCTAATGATGTAGTTTTGGCCTCTGGTTGAAGTTACTGTGCTACAAACGTCCGTATGTGTAAAGAAAACACAGTAAGGTCATCGAGTGGGTCCACCAAACACAGTGAAATGTAGTTTGGAGAGCAGTTCCAGTTGAAACAAGCTGCTGGGCAGCAGTTATTTTGAATTGATGGCAAAGAAAATCCATTTTTATTGTTGGATTTTTAAATTGTATTTCAGATTTTTTTCTCAAAAATGTTATGTCCACTCTCAAAGAATCTCAGAGAATTCACGACTTTAATCTGGGACATTATGAGTTATTTTCTCAGAATATTACCCCCCCCCCCCTCCGTAAAATGGCACTAATACACCTAATACACTAGTACAAGATGAGGTATAGTTTCACTGTTTGGACGTAAGTAGGATTTTTATGTACACATAGTTTACAAGAACAGAGAACACTGTATTCTTCTGCACATTAGCCTAGCTTAGCATCTCAAAGATTTAAAAAAGAAGTGCCCATAGATACACCTCTAGAACTGACTGATTAACACATCGCGTGTTAATCTGTTTTCAAAAACAGAAATGTATGGTCTTTATGCTAAGCTAAGCTAATTGTCTCCCTGCTCTAGCGCCGTACAGACATGGACATGGTATCGATCTGCTGGGCAGCAGTCCTTTTAATTTGAAGGCAGAGGCACAAACTTAAAAGAATGTTTTTATAGCTGAGTTTTGAATGCATACCAATACAAGGTGAGGTATCGACTCACTGTTTCCAAGAGTTATTGAACTGTACATACAAGAACTGTATTTAACCATTTAATAAGTTAGTGAACATTATGGGATGCATAGTTGATCAATAAATTGGGAAAAAGTGTTAGGAATGTGAAAACCCAAACTAATCTGGTGTTTACTATCCCATGTCACCGCATTGAACTGAATGGAAACACACTGGATCGTATGAGATTGTCTTGTTGACTTTAACTTGTTTCTTTCTCGTCTTTTCTATGTGATTCCATTGAAGGATCTCACAATGACATCGTCTGTGTTTAATCAGCACTCACTCATTTCTCCATCCCGCTCCAGAATCTCCAGAATCTCCAAGCAAAGGCCCGGTACCGGGAGGAGGAAATGGTACGGCTTCAGACTGGGGACGGAGGTGATCACAGTGGGCTGCACCTGCGTGAGGCCCAGCGTCGTCCCACAGCAGCCACTCTTGTGATGGTTTACCACTTTCTAACTCAAACTTCCAATATTATTTTATAATATATATATATATATATAATATATATATATATAATATATATATATATATATAATATATATATATATATATATATATTAGTTTTCACTGAATCATCTTTTATGTATTTCCCAAAAGACACACAAAAGGAATATTGTTGTACCGCTTTCTAATGTGGCCGGGCCTTATTACTTATTGCTTATTACTTATTACTTATTGCTTATTACTTATTACTTATTGCTTATTACTTATTACTTATTGCTTATTACTTATTGCTTATTACTTCTTGCTTATTACTTATTACTTATTGCTTATTACTTATTACTTATTACTTATTACTTATAGCTTATTACTTATTACTTATTGCTTATTACTTATTACTTATTTCTTATTTCTTATTGCTTATTACTTATTGCTTATTACTTCTTGCTTATTACTTCTTGCTTATTACTTATTACTTATTGCTTATTACTTATTACTTATTGCTTATTACTTATTACTTATTGCTTATTACTTATTACTTCTTGCTTATTACTTATTACACTCAAAGACCTGCAAAGAGCTTCTTTCTGGCCTCTAGTGGTGGAAAATACTAAATGCAGTAGGTACAAGTACAGTGGCTGTCATTTACTGTATGTCATGTTCTCAGTCATCAAAAGGATGTCGTTGGAAATATATATTTGTATATGCTATATTATTTGTTTGTGTGTGGGGGGGGGGGGGGGGGGGTATTAATAATAACTGTTCTTATTTTATTGTAATCAGAATGCTTTATTAAAGTTTGTAATTCAACTCTGATGTCTTGTGGGCTGTGAACAACTATTATAATTTGATGAGACTTGGATTTATTTTGTAATTTATTTAAAAGAATATTATTTATGTTGGTGAATTTACATGCAACGACTAATACGATATATATCCTATAAGCGTCCTGTGAAGGTTCACACTATAGATTCACATAGGATGCTTATATATTTATGGCCCGTGTGGTCTTATTGTAATGTTTCATGGATGCAACCTAACAAATAATCTCACATATGAGCCAGTGTGTACAGTGTGTACTCTCTAACAGATTGCTTTATTTTCATCTTTACTAAAAAGAGAATTATTATTAACCTTCTATTCTAGCATCTATATTATTATGTCAAATCTAACTGTCACATATTTATTTAAATACTCTTTCACTGATATTATTGGTTTGAATGACCTTTTTATTGCCCCGTGTGTACAAGTGCATGCAAAACATCAATGAGCACACGAGGAATGAGGAGAACCAGAGTTCAGTCAAGCCGTTTTTACTGACCATGCCAAAAAAGATACAATCAACCCTCGAAGATACACAGCGACATCACAGCAAGTACAACCACTCCCCAGATACAGTGCAAACATGTTCGACTCCTCAATCGAGTCAGTATGACTCAACAAGCACAATTTGACTTTTCCGTTTTACTCTTTTCGGTTTACATTCCTTTGAAAACCAAACACTGACAATCAGAGCATAGGGACACATGCCAAAGCAAAGTGAGACCGCTGGTTAGCCAGAACCCCCCCCCCAAATAAAATCCTCATCCTCATGACCAAATCTGTCCAAATTCTGAACTACGTCACTTCTTTGCCTCCTCGTGATGTTATTGTTGTTTATACTGTGTATATATATATATATATATATATATATATATATATATATATATATATATATATATATATATATCTGCTGTCCTCCATGTGTGTGCACATGTGCTTTTGAGTTGTGCTTAATGAAATAAGAGTGCAATCAGTGCTCTAAATCTAAGACTCAAATGCATGTCACTGATCTACAACTAGACACTACAGTTCAAAGTTTTTTTTTTACAAATGGCAGAATGCAGCAGAGCTTCCTCCCCCTTCTCAAACCTTTATTTTGTTTCTCTTACTCCCCCCTGGTCTGATTCTTCCCTTTGATATTCATAAACCATATCGTGAGATTCACTGAGTTTCTGTCCGTGCAGGCCTCCCAACAAACACACAACAATCACACAAACTGCATGAGAGCGGTGGAGCGAGGGGAATCTTCTTTAACAAGGGAAACAGCAGAAGCTTGTGTGTTATTTCCTGTGTGTGTTGACTGGTACGTGTCCTGTAAATGAAAGCCTGGGACTCTTAGCTTTGTACTGGTTTGGACTGACTGGAACTTCTAAACTGTGTCCGTGCGTCCAGTTTTTTGTTTTGTTTGAGCACATCACACATTTGTCATGTTTTACCCGGTAACAGTTTAGATCACAGCTCTTTACTCTGTATGAGTGTCACAACGGTCACGACTCCTGATATAAAGCATCAAACACAGATCAGTGAACAGGCGCTTATAATTCCCAGAGCCGTGATTTAAATGTGTGCGTCTTTTGCCTCGATGCTTTCGTTCCTCACCAATCAACCATTGTTGCCCCTCTTTGTTGGCCCACCCACCTTTCCTTCAGAACAAAGAGACAGATTTATTTTTGAGTTAAACTTTGTACAGCTTGTTCAGAATCGTTACAGCACACATCGAATGTGTTCCCCTTTGTTCAGTTGCTTTGTGTTCTTTTTTTAAATCTCTCCTGCACTATTTTGATTTCCTTGGTTTTTGTTGTTTTATTTTTTTATACCGATCATAAAAATCCCAGTCCCGCTCTCTCTTCTGTTCTTCTCCATTCATCTACCGGCAGGCTTCCTCCTTCATCTCCTTGTTCTTCCTCACTTCTTCCGCGTGTTTGTCCTGCCAGACAAACACAGAGACACGGCGACGTTACGTTCATGAATAGATTAGCATTAATGAGGGAGACGCCGGCAGAACAAAGTGATGACTCAGCGACTGTTCATGAAGAATTGAACAGGGGAACGATACGGAGTGGGGAGAACTAACAACTCTTTTCCACCTCATATAATATTCATGATTACTGATCAAGCCTGTGAACAACATTAGAATGGAAATGCAAGCCCAGGCGTGCGTCATTTACACTGAAGAAAACATTTTAGGTTAAAGGACATTTTTCATTATTACAAAGAGTTACACGAGAAGATCGATACCACGCACGCTACCTTTGGAGGTGGAGCTGTGAGGCAATTAGCCTAGCTTAGCATAAAGACTGGAAACAGGGGAAACAGGTTGCCTGGTTGTCTCTCAAAGTTAAAAAAGCCCATACCTACACCTCTACAACTACCTGATTAACACATTGTATTGTGTTTGTTTAATCCACACAGAAACAGAAATGTAAAAACAACAATATATGTTCTTTGTGCTAAGCTAAGCTAATCGTCTCTCACCTCTAGCTCCGTACTTATCGCACAGACATGAAAGTGGTATCAATCTTCTCACCTAACTGTTGTTCGGTCCGCAAATGAACACCTTTCTCTAAAAGTTGAGCTATTCCTTTAATAGTTCCTCGATTACACTGCTAGTGCAGAACAGATCAGGTGTGTCTCTTTGATAAATGTCCTGCAAATCTTGTTTATGTCTACACATACTGAGTATGTCTACTGCTCTGAGGGACTGATTTTTCATCAAATCCATCATCATTTGTATAGAAACAACAAAATGGTACGTCACCAATAATGCTTTTTGTGTGTTAGAGTGGATCTTTCATAAAGTGGGAGACCTTGAGAGCAAAGGTCAACTGGACCGTACCTTCTCCTGCAGCCTCTCCAGCATGGCGGCCAGCAGGGCCTCTCTGTTCTCCTTGTTGGCCTCCATCTTTTGCTCAAGCTTCTCCTTGGCGTTCTTGATGAAGTTGTTGTTCTCCTCAAAGGCCTTCTGGATCACCTCGCGCTCGTGCTCCCTCTTCTCCGCCAGGTGCTTCAGCAGCTCCGCCTCCTGACACTAGAGGGAGACAGAGAGCACCGAAGCTAAGTCAACAGGGGGATTTCAACAATCCTCAACTATTAGTGCACTGTAACGAATTACTGTACATTTATGGTGGATTTTCAACGGTATCTTACAGTATTTCATAATAACTGTAACATACAGTTAAATGTTCATCCCTTGCAAGTAAATTAACAGTTAATGCCGTCAATTAACAATAACAGCAGACTACCGTAATTTAACAGCATAATACAGTATTTTTTTGTAAAGAGGTGGATACACGCTTCTCTATACAAGTTCAGTGAATCTCAATCCATCTACATCGTACTGTCTATTGTAGGTTAATGTGTCTGTAATGACGATAGAATATTTTTAGTATTCAAACTGCTCTTTGCCTACAAGTCATTTTTGAGTAACAAAATGTGACCGACTGCTCCTGATGACTTTGGAACCTTCAGTTCATCCTTCTGAGCAACAGCCATGTGGAGATCAACGAGGAGCCGAGGTAACATTACGCTTATCACCCGAAATTCAAAGTCTCCAGTATTGTTTTGTCTTCATGATTATTGAACTGTTAACATCTCAGATAATGTTTCACTTGGTCTGTTTCATTACATCATGTTGCTTATATTAGTGGAGCTAACGTTAGCTCTGTAACGTTAGCTAGCTCGAGCTCAAGTAGCCTTAGAAAGGTTAGCTAGCTAACAGCATAGCAAGTTAACATAAATAAAGTTAATCACCAATTACAGTGTTAACAATAGTAACCTAACTTGTGTTTACTTGTGCTCTTATAGAACCGACTGTAGGACCGCAAACGGGACGATTATCAAAATGGAGAGCGGACCAGAAATCACCGACGTGTGTTCAAGAAGATGAACAGTTGAGGTAACGCTAACAGTAACGGAGTTGTACCCCGAACCGGACAGTTTTTCAGCTATCGTTCCAATAAAATTCACTTAAAATATTGATAAAAATGATCGTGTAACGTTTTCACTTCATTTAATGGTGTTAAACTAAAGTTTAACTTCGTACCTTTCGAACTAAATATCGTTGTAATTATTAAAGTTAGCTTTGCCTTTACCAGAGTCGTTAAAAGGACGCTAACGCCGGTGAATTAGCCGTGCGCCGCTATTGGCCTAATCCGTCCAAACTTCTATCCATGTTGTAAACACTGGGTGCTGCTGGTTTTTCGGGGATATTCGCTTGTTACAGGTTCGCCAAAATTACCATTAATGCTGTCAACACATCCGGGAACGTAGTTCTGTCCTTCACAATAAGATATCACGCTTCAACAACTCCACCGTCGCCCCAGCGAATATATATATTCATGAAATTTGACACGTAGATTCTTTGATATGTATGAATTAATAATATTTACACTTGGATGGCGATCGCTGAAGAAAATTACAGCGAAATGACCGGAAAGTGCGTCCGAGGCAGGTTAGTGCGTGTTATCCCAGGAGCAACATTAACACCAGATCAAACTCATTTTAGTGTTGAACGTTAGTCCATTGTGGTCCATTGTCTTAGCTTAATTTCTTCACCTAACATGATCAGCTCATCACATAGTCTGTTGATTTAAACTGTATGCTATTGTTGTATTAGCTTTTTGTAAAGACTTGCACTGATATGTTAACATATGTGAGACACATGCAAACCCACAGTATCACCCAAAGCTTCTTTTAAGTGTGTTTATCCTGGATGTCATAGAACTTTCCAGAAGTTCAGAACATTGTGTTTCTACATTCTTTATTTTGTTTGTTTACAGTCACTCGTCATCAGAGATTGAGGATACCAGCCAGACGCTGCAGTCAAGTCCTCTTTCAAGGTGTTCTCTCTCTTTATTGTTTTCATTCATGTGTGAGTTCATGCAGTTCAAATTAACTATAAATGTGTATAAGACTTGTTAACAAGCTAGACTGTGATGCGGTTCTATTACACTGTTGATGCTATTATAATTCAATGTTACACTGTTGATGCTAATGAGTTCAGTTAAGCTGTTCATTAACGATTTTATTGGTTTATTAATTTTCTTCTAAACATGCAGTACATTGTGAGTTTTGTGATGTAATACAAATGTACCTTTATTATTTGAGAAATGTAATAAACTGCAACAATTATATATTGAATGTCTATTGTGATTCTTTTATTTGTTGGGAATTAAATGCAAAAGTATTGGGTTGTATTACCCTTTGTAAATAAACGGTAACATTCTGGCATATACCGGAAAATCACGGTAAAACCCAGTTATCCTACTATCACCTACCGTAATCCAGTATACGGTAAGATACCGTAAAAACAAATTACGGTAGTGCGCCGTAAAAAACAGTAACTTACTGGCGTCCCTGCTGCCAGTAAGTTACTGTTAATGTACGGTGAAATAATTTAGAGTGTGGGATTTTAGTACATCACCTTTTTCAAACTAAGTCCTGCCCACTACGAACCAGAGAACATGGTGAAAGCTCTAATATGAAGGAACCAAACCTGTTGCAGCTCATTCATCACTCATAGTAACAATGTGAGTGAGAAAATACATCTTCTGGGCCTTTAAGACATTTAAACAAATGGTTACTAAAGAAAACAGCTGATGCTGCAGGTGTGGCGTGAGCGCTCTGATGCAGGCCAGCTATCATTGCTCTCTCCTCACCTCTCCCTCCCTCTCCCTCTCTCCACCGTCCTCTTTGCTTGATGAATATGAGCCACCGTGGGTGCGTCCTTTCATGATTGCCCTTGTGCTTTCATGTCCCTCTTTTCATCTTTCCCACCCTCCCTCTGCTTCCTCCAGCCAGTCCAACACTCCCCCCGTCTTTCTTTTTATCCTTTTCCACCCTACACACAGAAAAATAAAGGTTCCATCTGGAACCGAAAATGGTTCTTCGGAGTGATGCCATAGAAGAACCATTTTTGGTTCCACAAAGAACCTTTCCGACCAGGGTTCTTTAAAGAACCATTTCCTTAAACGGTTCTTTAAAGAACCCACAAAGGTGCTTCAAGGAACCTTCAAAAAATGGTTCTTTGAAGCACCATTTCTGGTTCTTTGAAGAACCTAAAGACAAAAAGGTTCTTTAAAGAACCATTTTCAAAAAGGTTCTTTATGGACCCAAATGGTTCCATAAAGAACCCTTTTCAAATGGTTCTTTAGGTAAAAATGGTTCTTCCCAGGAATAAATGGTTCTTCCCAGGAATAAATGGTTCTTTAAGAGAACCGATTTTTGGAAAACATGATTTTCTTTTACATTTTAACAGCATAACAATGGAATCAGGGTTCCCACTCTTTTTTCGAGAACATATTCCAGGATCTTTTCCGTGATGATCTATAAAATCATCTTTTACATGCACAGAAATGATGGCAAATAGATTTTTGGATAAAACAAACACCTGTAGATGTACTGCACTTCACTTTATTATCAGAAATCAACTCTATACAATGTAATCCATGTGCTACATGCAGTGTCCTATCTAAGAAATATTCGGAGCATTTGCCACTCTCTGCACAGCTACCCGTGTGTCCAGCTTCAGGATAAATGCCTCCAAAAATGAAAAAAAAAAAATCAGATGATAGAGGGCCAACACAACACCCATGACCAATGAACCGTCTGCGTCTTCATTGTCCACCATCATTTTTTGTCCATCCACTGCTACAAAAACATCTGTGCCGTCACTCAGGGGCTTGCCATCGCTGCTGCTCAGGACAATTGTGGGTGTTGGGCTTAGTGGTTCCTGAAACAAAACATTTGAAACTTAAAGCTGTATTCTGTAATGTTTAAAGATCAAAGCTTTCTGATATGCTTAGTTGCACATAAAATGCTAGTTTGTTGAGATTAGATGTCATATTTTTGAAATTGCACTTAATCTTAATTTTCTGAAAATATATTTCCCTTTTTTAAATAAACAAATTCAACTTGCCCCCCACAAACACAAATGACTAACCTTATCTATTGCAAACAGCTGTGATGCATTTTCTTTGAAGACCGATGGTAGGAGGAGTATGGCTGCATTCACCAACAGGCCTGCAAATGACAAATCATTTTTCAATAAAAGTCACAATTCTGATTCTGCAAAGTTTTGAGACTGTCCAATTCCCTCAGGAGTGTTGATTTTGATAAAAGTATCTAGGTAAACGTCAAGTCAACTTTTTAGAGCACGTGTTATATATTAGATAAAACACTCACCAAGATTGGAATAGAGAAGCAGGGGAATTCTTTTAAGACCTCTGCAGTAGAGTGTTGTTGAATATAGTGTCTTCTGTACTCTCTGGAGGCATTGGCAAATGATGTCCAAGTTGGGCCTCATCTTTTGGCACTCCTGCTTCATTGTTGCAATACGGTGGCTCGTACTTCTTTGGTCCTCCCCAGCATCCATTGCATATGTTTGCTAAGTAATAAACAATGACACAATTAGGACTGAGCTGGAGCATGAAGTATGAAGCATAAAATTCAGTTTAGCATTACTCTTTTAGTCAATGAGAGAATACTACTTACATATCCAGATCCACAACTTCCCTTCAGAAAAGGGAAGTTGAGCAGGACAGACTTAAAGAGCTGCACATACTGAATATGAGACAGATACCTGTAAGTTTTCAAAAGGAACAAAACACAAGGCGTTATACAAGATTAACATTCCAGATCAGCGCAATAAACAGATACCTAACTCAAATGATCAGAAAGTGCAGTTAAAAGGTCTGCAAATGTGTAGTTTGTCATCATGATGCATAGTTTTCACTATGGCATACAGACCTAAAACGGGATTAATAAGGAAACTTGTTTTACAGGCAGATAACATGTCATTACTGTACATTACGGCTGTCAAAATTGGCCCAAAATTATGTTTGAATATTCATTCTTGAAAAACACATAAGTTCAAACTATTCAAATATCTTTTGTTGTTCATTATGTCCATGACACTGTGTCCTAAATGGCCGCGAGTGGTACTGCGCTGTGCACCGTTTTTGAACTTTTGTCGGACACCGTTTCTATTTCTATTACTGTCACATGCTTTGAAAATGCCAGATAGCAAGTACTACTTAGCCATTTTTTTTTTGTGGTTACGTCTCCAGTCTGATCTGGAGCTCACAGATGATAGGTACATGGTTTGCTTACATGATGTAACGCAATCACACGTGTTGCCATCTTCTATTATGGAACACAAACTTACATTGTGTCTTGGCTCAAATGGTCAAACAGAGCTGCATCCTTGTTGGTCAGTGCCGTGAAGACTTTTGGAGGAAACCGGACTTGGCAGTTGATCATTGGTTGGGCTGCTAGGGCTCTCTGACTCACAGGGGCTTCGCTTTCACGGCTAAAGGGGAGGAAAATCTGATTTTAATTTAAGCCAACATGTAAAAAAACTACCAAAGACAAGTAAATCCTTAGAATTTTAACTGAAATTACAAGGCTTCACTGTATAACGTAACTCACACTTTCAGCTGCGCTAAAGCAGACAGGAACTTCACTTGGTCTTTCATTTTTGGAATGATTCGCTCACATTCTTTCAGACATCTGGAGAAGTGTAGGCCCATCTACTTCATTATCTATGGCAGAGAGAAACATTATTGGACCAAAATCATGTTAGGAGTCAGTATGTGTTGCCATCGCTCATGTCCATTTTTCGGATTTAACATTCTTGCCTTGCTTAATGCTGAACATCCTTGAATGGCCGATGTATCACTGTTATGAGGTCTTTACCATCACGACTACATATGTCCACATTATTCATTAGTGACTGTATGACTATAGTGTTTAACCTATTACTGTATTGCACAAGACAAAAACACAGACACACTGGCAGTCCTCTGCATACTCTCAATGCAGAGATACAGTTGCCACAGACATTAGCAGCACATGTGTTCATTTGAACTTTGTATTGACAGATACTGTGTGATAAAAGTATACTATTATCAGAAAATGTCTACAGCTATCTTTGCACTTGTTTGTACTACAGCAAATCAACAGGTTTATTTGCCTTCAAACTGACAAATCATAGACTATACAAGCACCAACATTTTAAGGTCAACTAACATTAAATCCATTATTTTTACCTGCTGGAACATAAGTGTCTGCTGTCTAAGTTACATGTCCTGTGCTCTCCTTGAGAAAGTCTTATTCAAACAATGTCCTGCTTCATCCTCCACAGCTCGTTTGTGTCACTACAATCAATGTGGATTTATACAACATTCAGGAATTGCTTTAAGGTCCACATAATTTATATAATCACAAAATGTGGATCATAGTATACAGCTTCCTTCAGTTTGTACAACTCACTAAGCTCTGCGCGGATCAGCACAGCTCTGTCTGACGGCAGCCACAACGCCGCTCCCTCTCTCTCGCTCGCCCACTCACTCACTCACATCGCTAGTTTACCGTTAGCCAAAACACTAGCGGTGCCTGAAATTGTCAAGACTGATCTTCAACAGTTGCTGACACAGCTTTCTGACCTTAACTTGCAGGCTACAGTTACAAACACACGTTTATTTACTGTCTTACCCCACCAGACAGCTCAGCTGCCCGGCCGCTGTCAGTCAAACATGGAGTCCGAAGCAGCTAACTGAAGGGCATTTTTTAACGTTAGCTCAACAATTGGAAATACTCCGTTGACTAGCAAGCACAAAATGGTTGCGTTTTCAATCGTGTGCAGTTAGCTAGCTAACATAACATTGCATTGAGTTATGTAGCAATGTCATACTTTTTTAATTGGTAAAAAAGTTTTAATAAAGAATAGTTGATAGCTAAAGTAATTAGATAGTTCACATCTAGACATACAGTAACAATAACCAGTGTTAGTTAATCAGCTATTGACATTTTACATATATTTCACAGGCAGAAGCATAGCAGCTTAGCTAAATTAACGTTAAATATATTTTCGCGCGCTATGTAGGCTAACGATTAGCTAGCTAACTAGCGTTAGCTTCAGCCAACTAGCAGACTAACAAAGGCAATTAACTAACGGCCAAGTTACCGTTAGAATACGAAATACATGCGAAATTAACTCATAACGGTTTCAACAACCTAAGGATTGTTGAAACTAAAAGTCTAACATTACCTCAAACTCCACAAATATATATGTGCGGCATCCACAAAACGAGGGAAATATGGTGCTTCCAGCCAAGCTACAGGCACCAATACTATATTAAATGTAGACTAGCTTATTCAGACACTCGGATAACAGATGGCTGTGACATGACAAAAAAGAGGAATAATTTGCCTGTAATAACCAAGCTTCCAACACTTACCTTACACCACCACTGTTAGTTCCGGGTGACTGGTTTGAAAAGATGTTGGTCAGTCAGAGAGATGGACGAGTGTCACTTGGAAGTAGGCGGGGCGGACAGATATCTCATGATCGTGATTGGTGGTTTATGTTGTCATTCATGACTTTCCCCTTAGAATTTTCTGGAACACAGCTATTAATATGGGAAGAGGCTATAGGGCCCGATTCACCGACATGAATATATGTGTATATACATATATATGTATATACACATATATATATACACATATATATATATATATATATATATATGTATATATACATATATATACGTATCAGCTGGCAGCTAACTACCCCACACCCAGATCATGGCACGGTAGGTTTTGTTTCTAATTTATCCCATCCCCCACGATTCAACAACTCAAACATGAATTAAGAACCCTTTAATATCCCAAAGAACCATTTAATATCCCAAAGAACCATATGAAAAACATGTAGAACCATCCAATAGATAAAATGGTTCTTTAGTAGGGGATGGTTCTTCGTGGAACCACACTGCCTTTTAAAGAACCATTTAAGAACCATTTTTTTTCTGTGTGTATTTCCTCCTGAGTTGATAAATCACGCTGCCCACAAAGTCAGATGTCAGATGTTTGACAACCCCTGGATGAGCAGCAGCTGGGGTTAGGGTTACAAGTTTAGGTTGAGGGCCGGTCCGGTTGGGTTCGTCGTGGGTATGACAACAGACCCCCCCCCCCCCCGCTCCTCTCACCTTTCGCCTCTCCTCGGCCGCCTCCAGCTTCTTCTGGATCTCCTCCAGGGACGGGTCGCGGCGCTGCGGCATGGAGCCGTTGAGCTCTGGCATCCCGTCAAAGGACGGGGGCTTGAGGATGACCTCGAAGGCCTGGCCAGATGTCCGCTTGTTCAGCTCAATTACCTCCACGTCTTTGATGACGCACCAGCCCAGGTCCACCGCATCTGTGGCGTTGGATTGCGGCCATGTTTAGACTCTTCATTTGCTATGCATTTTTAATACACTATTACACATCGTCAATGGGATTTGTGGTGCAGCGTGGTTTGTGGTTTACCTACGTCCCTTCTACAGGCCTCTGCTAAGAGCTTTGGAAACAATAACTCCTACATTTCCCAGAATGACTAGTGCGTATATTTGGCTAGAATACTGTAAAGTGATTTAGTGTTACCTTCTGCCTTGTATGTAGGTTTGTCTGCAGTCTGTGGGTTGAAGCAGGCGCAGAACAGAGACACCAGGGGGAGCTCCTTGACCTTCTCTTTGTAGGCTGAGGACACACACACACACACACACACACACACACACACACACACACACACACACACACACACACACACACACACACACACACACACACACACACACACACACACACATTACAGTTGTGTTTCCATCACTTAAGAGGACTTTACATCCACTTACATTCATTTCCTGGAGACTTACCCTGACCCTAACAACCACTACCAGCCTAATCCTAACCTTAACCAAAATCTAACTTTAACTTGAACTGAACCTAAACCTAACCTGAACCTAACCTTAACCGTAACATTTTATTTAACTTTAACTTTGACCTTAACCTGAACCTAAATCTTACCTTACCCTAACATGAACTTAACCTCAACCTTAAATTAAACCTAACCTTTAGCTAGACCTGATCTTACTCTAACCCTAACCCTAAACCTAAACTTAACCTTACACTTGCCTTAAACCGTGCATTTTGTCCCCAGAAGGAAGGTGAGTCCCCACAATGTGAGTGTGTGAACAGATTTATGTCCCCACAACATGAGTAATATATACAAACACACACATACACAGACATGTAGTTGCTTTGTGATGCTTGACATTGTTTTGACTCTAACTGAACGATTCTGACAGTGAGTCATCCTCATTATGTT
>JAVDOI010000111.1:149105-189105 GCA_032191485.1 Leptoclinus maculatus | reverse complement strand
GAACTCATTTTCCTCTCCCCTTCCCAAATGCAGACACAAAGCTGTGTCTGCACATATGGCGGATGAATAATAAATGACACATGTCACACAGCGTACAGTTTGTGGGTACACCGAGTTCTCTCCCTTTTGTCAGCAGCAGCCACTGCATCATCACGATCCTCACCCCTCGCCCCATTACCCCCTTCAGTCTTACATTCAAACATAAAAGTTCATGAAGTGAAATGCAGATGTGTGCAGCTGTGTGTCTCGTGATGCAGACTCACCCCCCTCTGGCCCTGTCTTCTCCGCTGCTGCTGATGGACCGGTGACTACGGTTACCCCCGTCTGGCTGCACGGATACAGGCGCCGGGCAACAGCATCAGCATCAACGCTGCCTCCATGACATCACCTTGGAGACGTCTCATTGGCCCGAGACGCGGCCAGCATTGGAGCCTCTCAGCCAATAAGAGCGCAGAGGAAGGATCGGGGGAGGGTTGAGAGCTCTTTGTGTTGTACTGCAGGGTGGGTGGTGGGACCGCTGTTTTATTATATGGCGCAGGAGTGTGTGCGTGTGGGTATGTATATTATGCATAGTGGAGGGTTGAGTGAAGTAGTGTGAGAAATTGGTGAAGATTGTCGTCTGTGCGTGTGTGTGTGTGTGTGTGTGCATCTCAGCAGGGGGCCCAGCTTGGAAGCACGCAGGACACTAAATTATTTAGAACCTGACGGTATATACAAGAACAAGGAGAGAACCTCCTGCAGAGTGAAGCACATGCAGTTCTTCAAAATAACTATATTTTATATTTGTGTTAAGATCACATGTACTGGTCCTCTACTACTATCTCAACTACTTCACAACTCCTTCTATCATTACCACTACCTAGTAGAAGTGTAGCTATTGTGTTATCGGCGGGTTCTTGCTGGAACCTTATGACATTCTTTTTTGATAAATTTAAATATGGTCCGACATTCATTTTCATATGATGTATTCTGCTGTTGTGCAGATCCTCGCCAACAGTCTTCTATTGCATGAGAAGGGCCTTGACTATTTCCAAGTTACAATGATAAATCTACCACGAACCAGTTGCCACACACTGGACATGGGGTTTTTGGGGTTTTTGGGGATCCTGGAGGTCTGGGGTCTTCGGTCAGTTCCCCGCTTTGATATTCCAGCCTTGCTCACAGACTGTATGGGTTCACACGTGTGTTATCTGACTTTGCTTTGCAGGTGAGTTTGTGTTTTGAAGCAGCTATGATCAATATTTTATTTAAAAAGTGATGTCGTCCCATGACTACTAGAAAGAGGTCGCAAACTCACAGTCATCACCTGATTCTGGAGTTCATTGTAGTGTCATTGTTCATTGTTTCATCTTGTTGTTTTGGTTTTACTGCCCTCGACTGGACACGACTCAGCACCAAACGGCAGATACAGTTAGCGACTAGCTGGTGAACATAGTGGAGCGTTTAGCTGTTAAACAGACAGATATTTCAGATATATTATTGGTGGAGACCAAAAACCGAGGTAAAGAGAGAGTGAATGTTAGACTTACATCAGGTGAGCAGAGACACGACTTCAGCCGAATGCTAACGTTGCTCTGTACGTGCTGGATGTGTAAACATAAACGGTTTGCTAATATGTTCATCATATCAACCTAAAAGGTGATAGTATGTCCATCCTGTGATCACTGCTGTTTCACGCTGCCCCCAAGTGGCCACACAATATAATAATGTAATCCGGTATTACCGGACAAGTCTTAAACAAATGGAATGTCACTGAATCACCGGTGTCTTCATGTATCCCAAGCTGCTGGAAGTGACAGGAGGTCGATTTATTTAACTGGTTAATGCTTCACATTTGCCCAAATGTCCCCACAGGGGCTCTGTGGCTGCTGTCCCCCGTGTAATGTAACCCTAATCCTGCATGCTTCTTCAGTTGTGTCCCTGTCCCTTGGAGAGCCTGTGCACATCCCTGCTGAATGACCATCAATACAAGTATTATTGCAACTGCTGCTGGTGCACTGGCATTAATATAAGTCCACCACTACTAATGAAAGAAATGCTCTTTTCGATCACAATCATTTTGTGAAGACATCAAAGTAACAAAGGAAAACTGTCTGGATGGCAGAGGACCCACACTGAGGAGATGCAGAGGGACGTCTCTGTTGTTGCCGCCCTATGATCCTGCATTCAGCTCACACGACTACCATGATGTCACCACGCTGAGATGAAAGAGCTTACAACGCAGGAGGAGAGAGAGGGATATGCATGAGGTCACACCAGGGTGTGTCCTGTTGTCGCTGTCTCTCCCCTCCTCTCCTCATCTCTCCCCTCACCAACCTCCACTGATGGTAAATGCATGTGTGACATTAGACATCACACACATCCTGGAAATGAGATCACCAGCGAAAGAGAGAAGAAAAAAAGAACGAGTGAGAGGTGGAGGATGAGGGGGTGAGGACAAGAAAGGAGGAGGAAATAAGATCAAACAGATTATTTCAAGGATGGGAGAACAAAGATGAGAGGGAGGACCAGAGCAGGGGGAAAGAAATGAGGAGGGAGGACCGAGTGAAACAGGGGGAGCGTACTGGGAGCACCCATGGGAGAAGTTGGGAGGAGATTGTTGTGAAAATAAAACGACTGAGGATGGAAGATGAAGAATCACTCATTTCACAGGTTGTGAACGCAGCTGAATAATGAGATGAGAAAGAAAAAAGGACAAATCAGTTCCCTCTGCCTAGAAGGAATACGTGTTAAATCTCTGCAGACAACGGAGGAAGGAAATGGATTTAAATAGATAGGAATCAAAGAAAAAAAGATTAGCTGATGGTTAGATTGTCTTATAGTCACAATATGTTAAAAGTCCAGATTTCTTACTTTTAAAAAAAATAAAAGAATCACAGATGCAAACTAGTAAAGTGCACTCAGTAGACCAGTGTCTCCCCAACTCTCCCAAACAAGTCAAGATAACAACAACTGTGATTTTCTAATCTCGTATCTATCTTAAGTGGATCCTAACATTCGGGCTTATTCTGAGCCTTTTTTAGCCTAGCCTAGCAGGCTAAGAGGAGTGATGAGTCTGCAGGTATTTATGGTATGAAACAGTCACAAACCATTGAACATGTAGTCAGGCTGATGGGTCCAGCAGTATGCGAGATAAACCGTGGACAGACAGACGGATACACACACGTGCACGCACACACACACGTCCGGACGCATGATCACCCCACAGGCTTACGCCTGGAGGCGATAATAAAGCAAAAGTATAAAAACGTTCTTAAAGCACTCGAGTTCTTACACACACACACACACACATAAATACACACACACACACACACACACACACACACACACACCGCCTCCCCACTCCCCCGCACTGCAAGCCCTCACGGCCTGTAAAAACATAAACAGTTGCAGTAGCTTAGCGGCAGCACCAGGGCCCTGTTCTACAGTCTGACATCATCTCTCAGTGTCCCAGGATGAGATCATTCTATAACTACTAGCCTTACTCACTCTGCTCAAAGTGTGTGTGTGTGTGTGTGTGTGTGCACAAAACGGATTGTGACTAAGTTTCATGAATAAGCGAGCGGATGGACACAGTGTGTACATCCTGTGCAGGTGTCCACTGTAGGATAATTAGATTACTGGTCAAATGCTTGACACAGTGATCCAATTGAAGTTGAAGGGCTTTTACGAGCATTGATTTTGACGGGATCTACTATCAAGGGGACACGTGGCAAGTCCACCCCACGTACAGAAAGTGAAGCGCATTCCCTTTCCCCCTGATCGGTGGAGGAGTTTGGCTCTGATAGTGCTTAGCTTAGCTAAAAACTAGGATAAGTGATTTAGGTCCTCTTATAAACGACTGCAAACTTCCATCTGCATTAATGCTGCATCAACAGAAAACAAGGATAAACAATGGAAATCTTTACATTCCGGGCATAATCAAAATGTTTAGTTCATGCAAATGTAACACAAGATCCACGAGAAACATGAACAGACAACTGGTCCCGATATACTTCTCCATCGCTGTAATAACGCGTCTGGACCTCCTTCACTGTGCAGATATCAGCTCCTGCACTACACTGTCAGAGGACAGCCTGTCTGGAACAGTCTGTTGCCATGGGAACAAGGAACTGACAGTGAGAGAGAAGTCAGGAAAAGTGTGCGTGTGTGTGGTGTGTGTGTGTGTGTGTGTGTGTGTGTGTGTGCGCAAGTCTCCGGTCTGATGGTCTGGAAGCATTTTGTACGTTTGCATGATCAACAAAAGGTTTGTGCATCGTTCATGGGTCACTTTGGTCTGTAGATGAGGACACCTTGTTTCAACTGCACTCGTGTTAGAACATCATCGAATGGATTCATTAGCGACGGCCCGATCGCGTCCTCGTTGTAATCATTGAATGTTTGTATCTTATGTAAAACAATGTGTGTGTTCAGCTTCATGCAGTTATTCTGCGTTGCTTGATAAAATGTATCATATGAAGCTGGCATTGAAGCATCCTCTACCATCATAATAATATAATGATATTAGATAATACATGTATATTTATATAACTTATAACTAACTATAGTTATATATATATATATATATATATATATATAACTATAGTTAAGTGTCTATAGTCTGAATTCCTCCAGGGGCAGTGAAGTATACTTAAAGGTACAAATACCAACCTGGCAGCACAGAACACACATCCCGCAAATATTTATATTGGTCTACGGTAAGATGCCAGTCAGCCTCATATTCAAGATATTGTTCCAAGAAACAAAGCCTGCTGATTGGAGGAGGGGTCATTCCATGTGTTTCCATGGCGGTCCCCATGTTTCTCTACGAGGCCACAACAGCTGAAGTTTAATTATGAGCTGCTGCAATGTCGTATCTGATCCAAGCAGTTGAAGTGATTTAGTACTTACTACTACCACTACTAGTATATATACTACTGTTACTACTAAGAGAAGTACCTGGTATGTGTAGCGAAATTACAAAATAATTTAATAAGAAAATTCAACTATATCATGAACTCTGTGAGAGATAAACAGGCATATACTGTATTTTAGTCTAGAGGTGCTGCCATCTTCTGGCCAATCACAGTCATGTATCTACAGGTATAAAAGAGGTATACATCAGATCTGTAACTAGTCCCAGTAGTCCTACACCACTGACCTGACCTGTGCTGATGGCCTCCTGCACCGTTACAACACACCTGGGCCCTGTTTCAGAAAGTAGGTTTAATAAACTCTGAGCCTAACTGAACCTGTTCTCTGTAACCGGACCCAGAGATCTGCACTGATAAATATTCCTTTTGTGTTTTCTTTATTTTCCACTGAAGGAAACACCTTCACCCACTGCCCCTCCACAACCCCCTGGGTCCATGGGGGTCCTGAGGTCAAAGGTCAGGTGTTCCAGGTATTTGTTCTTGCTATTCTCTTTATGCAGTGCACATGCTAAATGTGTGTGTGTGTGTGTGTGTGTGTGTGTGTGTGTGTGTGTGTGTGTGTGTGTGTGTGTGAGCATACCAAGACACAAGTCCCTCAGCAGCAGGGTCAGAGGTGTAAAACAGCAGCTCTGCAGTGATGAGGTGGAATGACAGTTATGAATGTCCCGTGTGATGGACGTGATGTACGGGTCAGAGAGGAGGAGGCCTTCCTCAAAGGCAACGAGGATTTAACTGTTCCCTGTGAACGACTTCCCTGTCCATCTCACTGGTGGACCTGCTGTGTATTAATGATGGCGTGGAGACATTTACCTGAAGCCTGAGTTATGCTGCATCTGAAAATGATGGGAAAAGGAATAAATCATTAAAGTATTGTGTGTAACATCAAGACAATCAACTTGAAGTTAAATCGTTTTTATTCCAATTAGTTGTATTTGTCAATGTATGGACAATATTTAGTATTTTCTATTTACTGTTCTAACATGTTAGTTCAGTCCCACTGCTGCCACAAACTGAGCTGAAGTAAACTCTGTCACCCTCTGGTGTCTGTGAAATGGATGACTCCATTTCACAGACACGCACACACACACACACAGACACGCACACACGGACGCACACACACAGACACGCACACACGGACGCACACACACAGACACGCACACACGGACGCACACACACAGACACGCACACACGGACGCACACACACAGACACGCACACACGGACGCACACACACAGACACACACACACGGACGCACACACACAGACACACACACACACACACACACACAGACACACACACACACACACACACACAGACACGCACACACACAGACACACACACAGACACGCACACACACACAGACACGCACACACGGACGCACACACACAGACACGCACACACACAGACACACACACACACACGCACACACACACACACAGACACGCACACACGGACGCACACACACAGACACGCACACACGGACGCACACACACAGACACGCACACACGGACGCACACACACAGACACACACACACGGACGCACACACACAGACACACACACACACACACACACACACACACACACACACACACAGACACACACACACACACACACACACACAGACACGCACACACACAGACACACACACAGACACGCACACACACACAGACACGCACACACGGACGCACACACACAGACACGCACACACACAGACACACACACACGCACACACACACACACAGACACGCACACACGGACGCACACACACAGACACGCACACACGGACGCACACACACAGACACACACACACACACACACACACAGACACACACACACACACACACACACAGACACGCACACACACAGACACACACACAGACACGCACACACACACAGACACGCACACACGGACGCACACACACAGACACACACGGACGCACACACACAGACACACACGGACGCACACACACAGACACACACACACACACACAGACACGCACACACACACAGACACGCACACACGGACGCACACACACAGACACGCACACACACAGACACACACACACGCACACACACACAGACACGCACACACGGACGCACACACACAGACACACACACACACACACTGATTAAATAGCATGATTATTACACAGTTGTGTCCTGGTGGTCGAAACAAAAAGTCACTCTAAAATGTGCAATTTGATCTTGAAAAAAGAGAGTCACTAAGATTTCACAAATTGAAGATAACCCAGTGAGCACTAACCCGGATTTCAACGTTGATTTTTGGTTGAAATCGCGTTTAAATGGAGTCTGAACGTCTTAGACCTATTTTCACCGTGTTTTCAACCGGCTAAATCACGGTTACAATATCAACGTGTCACAAAACACCAATTTCTTTTAAAATATTGATGGTTTGTTCAGTTGTAGGTTGAAAGAGACGCGGTTTTGGTTACTTTAAACTTATTTCTCCAAAATCATATTACGCTGGCCGGTGATATGTGGTCTACACGAAGACGTGATTTCAACGCATTTAATGTTTCATATAAAACGTCGTCAATATGGAACTATAGACTGTGTGCTGTCAACAAGAAGCTCCCAGGACATCGTAATGAGAGCAGAGCACATTCCGTCTGTGTGTTTATGTAAAATACGTGTGTTTACTGCTGGAACGCGCATGTGCACGGACTCTGTGCATTTTTCTAAGTTGGAGACGATGAGCTGGTTTGAGCAGCTCTTACTGAGTTGACGAGCTAAGTGAACGAGCTGACGGAATAAACGAGGCTTCACGCTAACGACATACTCTGTAAGTACTTGAACTACTTTATTCCAATATTGCAAACCGAAATATCATTACCATACCATTAATATCATGTTATGCTCACCATGCGGGCGAGGCTGCTAGCTAGTAGCGTTAGCATGTTAGCTTGTAGCGTTGCTTGTGGCTACAGCATCATGGACGAACAGTAAACATAAACATAGTTAGTTAGTTCATGTTGGAGACTCTTTGTGGACTGTTGCTGTAGCCTAACGTTATAAAATAGAGTATTTAGGACATTTTACATGTAAAATACATGACGGGCAGAGAGTGGGGCTGTACACAGTTTAAATGTGGAGGATGTGAGTAAAACAAAGTAATGTCTAATAAGAACACGGTCAAAACATTGTTGTTTGGCTTATAGCAATATACAGACAATATAAAGTATATACTGTGTAATATCCAGGTCAGCATCGTTCCGTTGAAAACACGACTATGGTCTCCGGTGAAAATATGTTCAAAACTGGTTTAAAAGTCAATATGTTTTGCTAATATTGTTTTATTTACAGATGTCCACGTTGAAAATATGGCAGATCTTCTAAAACCGGCTCCTGTGTGCCTTTTAAAACGACATTTAAATCAGGAAAAGGAGATTATGGTTGTATATAAAGAACATTGTTAATATTTATATTGTGCTTAATAAATACAAATGAACTGTTGCCTGTAAGTGGAAAATGTTGATGTGTTACTATGACTAAGTATTTAGTTGCTACATATTGATCTGAGAGCATTTCGACGTTGAAAACACGTTCAGAATTGGTTCAAAAGTGAAAATTTTTTCGTCGACTATTTATAGACGTTGATTAAACGTTCAGGTTTAGACCAGATTTCAACGGGATGTGCAATACTGGCTTTCAACTGATAAATGTGGATGTGGTTTCTTAGTAAGCCTCTAAAATGATGATATATTATTATTAGCACAATGTAGAGGAAGAAAAATTGTAGTATTGCAAATCCCGTTGAAATCTGGTCTAAGCGTGAACGTTCAATCAACGTCTACAAATAGTGGTCTAAAAAACTTTCACTTCTGAACGTCTTTTCAACGGTGGGCGTAGACGTCTTTTAAACGTCTATTCAACGGAAAAATGCTCACTGGGTCTGGTGTTTTAGTTCCAGTTGAGTCTGAAGAATCCTCAAAGACTCTTCTGAACATCTGGAGTCAAAACATTTCATCTGCAGACGGACAAAGAAAACATTTGGTTCTTTTTCCTCATCAGAAACAAAGATGGCTGTCAGAAACCACACATCCCTTCGATCAGTTAGTACAGGAGACGGCACCCTGCGGCTCTTCAGCCTCTTCTCTCTTCTGTTGCGGCTCCCTGAGTCTACATCCACACTAATACGTTTTCGTGTTAAACGATCTCCGTCCACTCGGCGTTTCAGCACCGTTTTCTAAAACATCTCCGTCCAGACTAACACGCCTGAAAACGAAGATCACGTGACTCTTCACGTACACTGGGCATGATGGTGCCGGTGTAAACAGGAAGTAGATTGTAATTGTTTTTTTAACTAAGCAACCAAACAGTAATAAAGTAGTCTTTAATAATGAAAGGTGGTGTTTGATACTTAAGATCTTCTCTAAAATCTTCCTCTATGAACTCAAACAGACACAGTTGGTGTAAAGTTGAGGTCAACACTCGTCTCTCACTCGTCTCCTCGGTGTCGTTGTTGTTCTCACTCGTAGCTCTGCTGGAGGCTGAAGTCTCTGTCTACTGGAGAGCAATCCATGTTTTGTTCTTTTATAGTTTATGTGTGTGGACGTCACAATAGTTGTGCGGAACAAAATAAGCATGAACAAGGAAAGGAAAGTCCTCCGTTTTGTGTCCGTCCTCCTCAAAGCCGCTAGCCGTGACTTCAGACGTCCGCTCCGTCGGGCTGATAACGTGCTGGACACGCCGCCAAAATATAAAATGTTTTAATAGTTTGTCAACTAAAATGTGCGTCACATCCTATTACGTCGCTGTCAAGCGCCTTTCCGTGCAGGTGGCTAATTATGATTTGCAGGCCTCCGCCCTCGGTAAACTATTGTAAGATATTATGTTGAGCACGTTAAGAGCTCTCCAGGAAGCAGCGTTCCTGTGTATGTGTTTGGGGCTTTTATTGTGGAGGATGAGGCGGAAAGAGAAAAAGAGGTTCTGGTGAAGTGTGGGAGAAGTGAATAAAGTTGCTGCCGTCTTGGCGCAGATTACGGAGCCCCGTGTTTATTATTGTATTATTATCATAAAGTATGGGCGCAACATTAACCCTCGGTAAACTATCAATGGATAAATCCAAAAAAAAGAAAAGTCACGGAGGAAAATAGAGTTTAATTCTGCGTGTTCGTATTGATTTGCTTTCTCTGCGATGCTGGTTTACCTGTATGCTTGATATGTGGCGAGAAATTTGCAAACAGCAAAACATGTAATGTTGAAAGACACTTCAAGAACAAACACACATTTGCTGAAAAGTATCACGCTGGAGAGGAAGTGCTGCAGCGAACTCTCTTCATAAGAGTTTGATATTGTTCTAACAGGTAAAATAGCAATAAAATGTCAAGAATTGTATAATTCTTGACATTTTATTGCTATTTTACCTGTCAAGAATTGTATAATTCTTGACATTTTATTGCTATTTTACCTGTCTTTATTATTGTTCTATATTTTCATGAATACAACAAACTATAGTTTTTGTATATATAATATACAAAATATAACTATATATAAAACTTTATACGCTGTGATATCAAATAGCTTTTGCAGCTCCAGATAAATTCTATTTGGTGGAAAATGTGTCTCTTTGGATAGTAAAGGTTACCGACCACTGAGTTAGTACACACTTATAAATGTTATGTTTTATTGAAATACATTGAAGTTTCTGTGTGAATGTGTAAATTCTTTGGTTGTGTTTAAGTAAAAGCACACGTGTCTCTTCTGGCTACTTGTGGAATTGTAACGGGTAATGTAGGACCCAGGCGCAGTACCACGGACACCAGAGGTCATTTTAACCAGAGTTTTATTTCTCACAGGAAGCAGAATCACAGAGAACAGACGGCAGGATCTCGTGGTCAGGAACAGAAGGCTGGGTGAATTACCGGGGCAGAGGCAAGGCGGGGTAGTCCAAAACAGGCAGGGTCGGTAACAGGGAATCAGTCCAACGGGTACGCGGGAAATTAAGTCTTGCATGGAAGCGGAGAACAATCTGGCAGTGAGTGTGTGTAAGGCTGGGGCTTAAATAGAGGTGAGAACAGGTGAGGGGAGTGCTTGATTAATGATCCGAGGCAGGTGAAGGGAATTTAGACTGAGGGAGTGACTGACAGGTGTACTGAATAAACTGATTAGGTGAGTGAGAGGTGGAAAGGACAGAGTAGTAGTGGCAGAGCTGTGACAGAAATGGTTCAAAGTATTTTTTTGATGTTCAGTAGATTCTTTAAATGCTGCTGGGTAATTTATGTAAAATACTAATTGCTTCTTGAATGTAATTATAATGTATGGGAGGAACAAACTGGAGCACCATGAGTAGGGCTGATTAGAAATAATGATCTTTAATAATTATACCTTGATTTAACCTTTTTCTAGAGCGTGACTGTAACAGCCGGTGACTCAACTGTGGATTCATGGTCATTAACTAACAGTCAAACATCCAACGGAGCTCACAAGGACATAAGCTCATGCAGAGTCTCAGGTAGGTAAATCATGCGGTTCACAAAGAAAAGGGACTGGGGCTCTTCAGGGATCCTCTAAAAAAATGTGATGTCTTAAAATTGCTGTTATTTACATCTCTTAAAGTTGATATCAAACTAATTTCATAAACCTCATTTCACCTCCCAGATGTCCCTGTTGCAATCGGTTCAAGTATCTTCAAGAACCCAGACAACTGCTCCACAAACGAACAGTAGTAACATTACTATGTAAACTAACACACGCAGTTTGTCACTTACCCAAACTTAAAGAGTTTAATCCCAGTACATCGTTTCAGTTCCAGTAAGAAGTCCTTCTGGATTCATGGGCCCAGTGATGACAGTCGAGCCTCCCCAGATGTATTTCACCGGTCTGCTGCGGCAGGTTCACAGCAGGGCCGGGTTCCCTCCTCCGCCGGGGCACCGGCCGCCGCAGACCGCACGCCGGGCCGCGGTTGTGGAGCTGTTTCCCTGCGAACGTGTTCGTTGAGTTGTAGATCCACTCGAGTCTCTCCTAAAGTGTTCAAAAGCACCGTAGCTTGTGTCCTGCCGTGCTATGGCGTCCTCAGGTTAGCGTAGCGTAGCTCCAAACACCAAGAGCTCAGTTAAAATGAAACACATTCAGCCATAAAATGTGCAACGCTTCTCCACCGCTGTCAGCCAGAAATACCGTTCATACAAATCCTTTTCCTGCTGAGTCAGGGCTGCCAGCTGTGGGGTTGACTGACCATTTCTTACGATGTCCAGCTTTTCCTGAAATGTCCTTCTTTCTTGAGAAAGGTGTTATCAGTAACTCCTCCACTAAATCCGTTTCTCTTCAGTCGTCAAAAATAAATAAACTACAACAAGCAAAACCCTACAAATGTTATAATTTCTTCCATATCTTTCAATTTGAACTCTTACTCCTCCAACTAAGCTCTGCTGGCAAGTTAAGTTTCAGCTCACGATAGTCACGTGCTCGCCCACTGACCAATCACAGCGCACGCTGCACCTCACTGCAGAGCTGCTCCTGAAAACTAAGCTGCCCGTTAATGCTGACGTAGTTGTAGGCCAGCTAGCAGGCTCTGACACGTCAAAGAATACGCCCAACATGTCAAACTAAAGATCTGATTGGTTGAACACTATGACAATCAACAATATCGTCCCCATTCACTTAAACTGCACATGGATTCACTTGTGAGTCTGCAGGCCTCGGGCCTCTCTTCTACCTAGAGACACAGAGGTGAAATCTGATTGGATAAAAGCTCTACTTAAAACAAGCTGCACTGGAAGCAGAGCAACTGAGGAAGACAGTAGCTGTGCAATGAGAAAATAAGATAATGGGGAAAATATTTTTATAAATTATAATACATGTAGTGTATTTATGAAAAATGATTCAATTATAAAATAGCTATAACTTTGTGATTCTGTTTAGGCCAGCAGAGAAGGCCTTGAAGGCCCTGACGGCCCACCACTGGATTATATGGATGTATATGTGTAGCAGCTTCAACATGCAAGAACCTACGTCAGGTCACATGGGACCTGACGTAGGGAGATGGAGTTGTGGAAATAGCATTTTGACGCTAAAATACTTCAACCAAAATGTGAATGTTGGGATTTGAATACATAAGGAAGACCCCTGGGAAGCTCCCCCTCAAAAATAATGGACTCACCCTTTAAAGTGCCTTCAATGCTGGAAGGGGTCTGTTTGTTGGTTTTAGGATAACTACTGTAAGTTAATCAGAGAAGAAGAGAACAACACTTACGTTTGTCTTTCAGTGCGTGAGTGAGTGTCTGATGAGGGACTCCAGAGTTGCGGTGAGTTTTGAAAAGATGCACAGCGAGCAGAGTGGTGAAAAGGCTAATGGAGAGACACCTCCCCACTGACACTGCAACAATTATCTTTGTTCGCCTCTCCGCTACCAAATAACAACTGACCAGGACGAGTGACCTCCGCACAGCAGGGGAGAGACACAAAGACAAAAGGACAGAGAGAGAAAGACAGACTTATGAAGAGACGTAGATAAAGAAAGCGACGGGGGACAGTTGCTGTTTGCACACACACACACACACACACACACACACACACACACACACACACACACACACACACACACACACACACACACACACACACACACTCTCCTCCACCCCGGCTCCAACTATCAAACACACCAAACTGACCTGTCAACTTGTTTCCCCCCCACCTGTTTAATAAACGACTTCCCCTTACTGTAACAAAGGCACATTTTAGGCCAGCGTCCAGAATTAGAAACAGAACCAGGTGGTGACCCGCTGAACAAACAAAGAGTCAGGGTCAGTCAGGGAGGACCTTTGACCCCTCTGGCAAATAGCTTGAACATTTTCTCCGAGGGATGCACACGGTCTTGAGACTGAGCATGTGTTTTTGGGGGTCAGCTGTCAAGGCTCATTTAATAAAACGCACCGTCCATTTAGGGCTACTGTTAACCTCTTGCTCGGTGACAGCCACCGAGCAAGAGGTTAACAGTAGCCCTAAATGGACGGAATAATGGTGTTGAACCTCAGCTGTGAACTGTGTAAACATGAACAGTGACCTGAGAGGAGACAGAGTGCTGCAGGGATGACGTGTTTCTGTGGACCAACCTGCATGTTAGCATCTCACTGGTTGCCCTGACAAAAAGCCAACGGGATTTTACCATTAGTTTTGGGATTATCGCAGGAAAGTAAGATCTGCGGCAAACCAGCTTTTATGATACTTACACATTTTGGTCAGCAAGATAATCTTCACAAATGAACACCACTTTTATGAGTTTTGAAGCGTGGATGCAAATCATTAGGACACTTTTTAAGATGTGTAAATGCTTCATAATTCGGGATATTTACAGACGTATTTTATATCGTGGAACAAAAATCTCTGAAGCTTGTTTTAACCACAGACCTTATTTCAGGCATCTAACCAACAACACATTAAGACCTGTTTACTTCCAGACTAGGGAACCGGTAGTGTAGAAATGCTGACTCATTTTATGGTTTAAGGACTCAATTTGGGGGAGTACACAACCTGCCCAACAACAAACATACAAAGATGGCAACTAGCTAGTTAGCATTTAAACAGCTAGAGCCAGATAATTCCCCCGTATTGCATCCAACTGAACACCCCTCTGTTTCCAAGTACTTTGGAGAACTACGGTGGCCTTCAGGGGATTTAAAGACGTGAAAGGCGCTCTCTTGAGCCAGTGTTTGGTTCGTCTGTTCAGGGCTACTGTAGAAACATGGTGGTGAAACATGGACTGTAGAAACATGGTGGTGAAACATGGACTGTAGAAACATGGTGGTGAAACATGGACTGTAGAAACATGGTGGTGAAACATGGACTGTAGAAACATGGTGGTGAAACATGGACTGTAGAAACATGGTGGTGAAACATGGACTGTAGAAACATGGTGGTGAAACATGGCGGACTCTGTGAAGAGGACCCGCTCTATGTGTATATGAAGTGCTCATTCTAAGCTAATGAAATCACAACAAATCTTAGTTTCAGGTGATTATACACTAATGAAAACATAGTTATGAATATCATATTTCATTTCTGCCAATAAATCCCCCTAAATACTACACACTGTTCCTTTAAGCAACACATAGACAGCAGATCAGACCCTGACTGCTGTGTGACACCTCTGAAATGTAGCAGTAAGCCAGATTCATTGTGTGAGCTGCAGTTTGTAGTGCATGGAAATGGGCCGAGATAAAGACATTTTAAAAGGTCAGATGATTTAAGGTTAAGTTAAAAATATTGCAGAGGAATAGGAATGTGAGCAGAGTGTACCAACACGTGAAAAGAACAAAAGAAACGAAACAATTCCCCTCTGTGTCTGTTTTTGGCCTCTGCTTATTCTTCAGTCTTTGCTCAACATATTGTGTTCTCCAGTGGTCCATTAGGGAATGCTGGGAATTTGGATCTACAATACAGCATAAGCAGTTCCAGCGTCTGGGCTCCTTTTGAATTATCTACCCAATGGGTGCACTTCAACCTCTGACATTCCTCCGCTGAGTCGGTCAGGGGTCTGTATTCTATTTTTAGATGTAATCATATTTCCATCAATTAACCAATTCTGTACAAATCTATACCTGGGATTGTCTGCCAAAATCCACAACACTGCTTGTCATGCATGGACTGAACTTCATTTCATTTCAAGTTCGCCATGTGGTTTGAGTCAATCATGCTTCGTTAGCTGGTGGCTAAATACTGCGTGTCAACCTATAACGTCAGGGTAGCAAAACATATCGTTTCATGATGTTGAAGTTTATCCAAGTCTCACCTGATTTTCAGCCACTTCACTTTAAAACTACTAAATCTGGTTCCTGTGAGAGAACACACATGCGGTACAGATGCCTCGTAGTATCAAAGAAGACTATACTGCTGCTTTATGAATTAAAATATGGATTCATTTTGTCACGAGACAGGCACAAAGCCAAACACATGATAACATTTTGGCATCTTTTGAAAAGAAGGTTCCTTCGGGGCAGTAATGATGTTATATGAAGACAGGGAGAAAACAATTAACCATGTCTCTGATAACAGAATAGCCTTTTGAGGGTCATAAGTCTCCGTAATTCACAGGAATTCGGTGAAGAGGTCTGAGCAGACCATTCTGCATTAGTTCAGCGCCTTTATGGGGGCCAAACACAGATGTGCACTTGTGGAAAAGTGAATTCCCCCCACTGTGATCGGGGGGCCCGTCACCTGACCACCACACTCTCGTAAACCGAGGCCAGACCTCTGCCACGCCTTTGATCACCTTGCACCTTGAAGAACTGCTTCATATATATCACCGCCTTAAAAGGGGGCTCAGAGATCTGATGATCTGACGCATTCCTCACGTGTTCCCTTATAGTGTTTTCTTCGACGGAGATTTATTGATGTTCCATCAACACAAAAGCACAAGTATCAGCTTTGGAAAAGAGCGTTCAGTGAAGGCCTTTTGTCCGTGTTATCCCAGCTCCTGACCAAAACAAAGTTAGCGGCTATATCTAGCGGAACATACCAGATGTTTCCCTCGGCAGTTGGTGGAGACCAAAACAGAGCTAAAAGAGAGTGAATTTGGGATTTTTAGAGCATAACATGTCACCTATATACTGTATTAATTTTGTAAGGTCACTTTGTTGTAATATGCGTTTTTAGTGTGGACACAAAATGTCTGTAAACACTGAAAGTTGAAAAAAAGTATTTTTATTTTTATATTTAATCATTTCACCTTCAGGCCTGAATTAATCTAACAATCTTTTGACACTATGTATATATTACATGAACAGTACATGAACATGAACATGAACATTAAGAGTACCTCTAAAAGCATGACCTCACATTGGCCTTTTCAGTGTGTCACATCTTAGATTTTACCTTTACAGGTCCCCGCTGCTGTTTCCCCCAGCGGTGCTGTTAAAAAGCAGGAAGGATGGAGGCATTCCTCCATCCAGGGCCTCCTGCTTCTGCCTCTCTCTCATCTCGCTCTAAATCACAGCAGCAGGGCCTGCAGGGGGCAGAGGGGAACATGAAATACTGCTGCTCTGACATGCATCAAAGACTGTGACGATGCTGCTCGGCGTAGGACGACTGCTGGGAGCTGAATGCAGGACAGATACAGATGAATAAATGGATGAGGGACGGATGGATACCCTGAACTAATGCCCCCCCCCCCTCAACTAGTTTCAGTAAAACTACGTGTCATTTTAAAAGACATTATTATTGTTTTTCATTTGAGGCGAGACTTCTTGAGCCTAATTAGCAGCCAGATATGAGCATTTAAAAGTAAATGTGATAAGTCATTTGACATAATCGGAATGCTTATGATAAGCCTCCTCATCTGGTTCTCCGTGGAGCGCAAGAAAAAAAAAAAGTTATTGGAAAGTTTCTGAACGGCCCAGGTCTGGTTTGAATCACCTTCAAAAACACACCGCTACTTCTTCCCCGGGACTTCACCGAGGCTTATCATCGCTGCCTCGCCGCTTTTGTTTTGAAAGGCTGATCATTTGATTTTCCCTCCCTGCCTCCTTTCAGCGGGCAGTTGGATGTGTCAGGACTGATAGGCCAATCAATTAGGAGAGGAGCAGCACTTCAGACAGTGTGTGTGTGTGTGTGTGTGTGTGTTTACAGTGAGTGTGTTTAAGTGATAAGAATGAGGCATTACAGTAAAGCTTGGTATAATATGAGAGATAAGCGTACAGACATGAGACACCGTTGACAGTTTTTTATGGATTTGGTCCAATTTAGCGCAACTACAGCAAAGGTGGTGTGAAGAGAGATTGCAAAAATGTGTAATCTAAACCAGCAATAGAGATAATGAAATACAAGATTAGAATAAGATATGATGTAGCCTGTAAACTGGATTATCTATCATGTCTTTTGAATGGATTAGTTACTTTTGCTCTGATGGCGGCTGGTCCACCACTTTGGTCCAGACTGAAGCGTCTCAGCTGTTGGATGGATTGCCCACATGGTCCCCAGAGAAACAATCTAAGTCTTTGGTGATCTGTCTCACATTGACATGAGGGTCGACATTTTTGGTTTTGTGTGAAATATCTCAACAACTATTTGACGGATTGCCATGAAAGATATGTAATGTCTCCGGATGATGTATTGTACCGACGTTGGTGATCTTCCGACTTATATCGAGCGCCGCAAGCGGGTCAAAGCTTTCAATTATCCCCCAAAATACGACATCCAGCATCTGCTTGATGCATTGGCGAAAAATTGGGTAGAGATAGTTTCCTGACAATGTAGCCAAAGTTGGTGGTCCCCTGAATTCCATCTAGTGCCACAAAAGATCAAAATCTCAATGTGTTCGATACCTGCAAAACTAATGACATTCCCACTGGCTACCATACAGCTACCATACAGCTACCACACAGCTACTATACAGCTACCATACAGCTACCACACAGCTACTATACAGCTACCATACAGCTACCATACAGCTACCACACAGCTACTATACAGCTACCATACAGCTACCACACAGCTACCACACAGCTACTATACAGCTACCATACAGCTACCACACAGCTACTATACAGCTACCATACAGCTACCACACAGCTACCACACAGCTACCATACAGCTACCATACAGCTACCACACAGCTACTATACAGCTACCATACAGCTACCACACAGCTACCATACAGCTACTATACAGCTACCATACAGCTACTATACAGCTACCACACAGCTACTATACAGCTACCACACAGCTACCATACAGCTACCACACAGCTACCACACAGCTACTATACAGCTACCACACAGCTACCATACAGCTACCATACAGCTACCACACAGCTACCACACAGCTACCACACAGCTACTATACAGCTACCACACAGCTACCACACAGCTACCATACAGCTACCACACAGCTACCACACAGCTACCATACAGCTACCACACAGCTACCACACAGCTACCACACAGCTACCATACAGCTACCACACAGCTACCATACAGCTACCACACAGCTACCACACAGCTACCACACAGCTACCATACAGCTACCACACAGCTACCACACAGCTACCACACAGCTACCATACAGCTACAATACAGCTACCACACAGCTACCACACAGCTACCATACAGCTACCATACAGCTACCATACAGCTACCACACAGCTACCACACAGCTACCATACAGCTACCACACAGCTACCACACAGCTACCACACAGCTACCATACAGCTACCACACAGCTACCACACAGCTACCACACAGCTACTATACAGCTACCACACAGCTACCACACAGCTACCATACAGCTACCACACAGCTACCATACAGCTACCACACAGCTACCACACAGCTACCACACAGCTACCACACCGCTACCATACAGCTACCATACAGCTACTATACAGCTACCATACAGCTACACACAGCTACCACACAGCTACTATACAGCTACCACACAGCTACCATACAGCTACCATACAGCTACACACAGCTACCACACAGCTACTATACAGCTACCACACAGCTACCACACAGCTACTATACAGCTACCACACAGCTACCATACAGCTACTATACAGCTACCACACAGCTACCATACAGCTACCATACAGCTACCATACAGCTACCACACAGCTATCACACAGCTACCATACAGCTACCACACAGCTACCATACAGCTACCATACAGCTACCACACAGCTACCATACAGCTACCACACAGCTACCACACAGCTACCACACAGCTACCATACAGCTACCATACAGCTACCACACAGCTACCACACAGCTACCACACAGCTACCATACATCTACCATACAGCTACCACACAGCTACCATACAGCTACTATACAGCTACCACACAGCTACCACACAGCTACCATACAGCTACTATACAGCTACCACACAGCTACCATACAGCTACCACACAGCTACCATACAGCTACTATACAGCTACCACACAGCTACTATACAGCTACCATACAGCTACTATACAGCTACCACACAGCTACCATACAGCTACTATACAGCTACCACACAGCTACCACACAGCTACCATACAGCTACTATACAGCTACCACACAGCTACCACACAGCTACTATACAGCTACCACACAGCTACCACACAGCTACCACACAGCTACTATACAGCTACCACACAGCTACCACACAGCTACCACACAGCTACTATACAGCTACCATACAGCTACCACACAGCTACCACACAGCTACTATACAGCTACTATACAGCTACCACACAGCTACTATACAGCTACCATACAGCTACTATACAGCTACCACACAGCTACCACACAGCTACTATACAGCTACCACACAGCTACCACACAGCTACCATACAGCTACTATACAGCTACCACACAGCTACCACACATCTACTATACAGCTACCACACAGCTACCACACAGCTACCACACAGCTACTATACAGCTACCACACAGCTACCACACAGCTACCATACAGCTACCATACAGCTACCATACAGCTACTATACAGCTACCACACAGCTACCACACATCTACTATACAGCTACCACACAGCTACCACACAGCTACCACACAGCTACTACACAGCTACCACACAGCTACCACACAGCTACCACACAGCTACCACACAGCTACCACACAGCTACTATACAGCTACCACACAGCTACCACACATCTGTTTTATGTTAATGTAATCTTTCAGATCAATCTGAGGAGTGTCTATGGTTTGCATGTTCCATATTTGATTGTAAGCGTGTCATGCAGTGTGGGACTCGGACTAGTCTGGTCTTGGTCTTGACTTGGTCTCAACCCCTCAAAGTCTTGGTCTTGTATCGGCCTCGATACACTCTGGTCTTAGCCATGACTTTGAATCGGTCTCGTGGTCTTCACTAGGGATGCACCGATCCAACTTTTTCAGTCACGATAGCGATACTTGGGCTTTCGGTATCGGCTGATAACGAGTTCTGAACCATTACCAGTGTTTAATTAATAAGCTACATGTATAAGGCAACATCAGGCCTGACTTAAACATTGCTTTGCAAACTTTGTAAAAGAAAATGTAACAAATAAATATATAGATATAAATGTACTTAATTGTTACTTCTGTCAGGAACACTCTCGTCATAGATTTTAACCATTTATTGCAACAAATGGAAACACAGTTAAACTTGGCGATGATGGCTCCGCTCTTTGAATGCTCCCCGGATTAGCCAGCAGCTACCGAGCTAAGACGGGGAGCACCGAGCAATAACCCCCCGCGGGTTTACAGGAATGAGCCAGAAGTACATTTTTTAAATACGTTTCAACCATTTGCCAGAAGATGAACTAAAAAAGGGGTGGATGCTGGGGTGGAGGAGGCGAAGCTTCGCCAGCAGTGCGGTCTGTAACAGCGTAGATGTAGAATGAATCAGTGAGGAGGGACCATATTTAAATAAACCTCCTTGAAGTGAGAGTGGGTTGTGATTGGTGCATGGCCGATTGGAAGCGATGATTCAATCAGCTGGCTGTCAGCTGGTTACAGCTGGGGGCGTATGACTTCCGTGTCCTGCATGAACGCTAAGCTTCATTTATTAGAACAACAGTATCAGATGATCAACAAATTGTCACTGATACCAGATCCACCTGTTGAATTCAATACTGGACCAATATCCCATATCAGTATCGGTATGGGTGCATCTCTGGTCTTGACTGCAGCAGGTTAGGACGTCTTTATCAGCAAACACAGAAACAATCTCATGTTCGCTCGTTCGCATCTCATTAGGAAGACGTGTGAGAAAGGGACTTATTGGACGTCCAAGGTTTTTACCTGACAGCAACCATAACTATCAAATGACCGTTGACCATTGGCTGTTTCTCAAACTGTCACCGTGGCAGCTCAGAGGAAGTGAGGAATGAATAAACTGCACTACAGGGAGTGTGCTCCAAGCATTGGGGGTTTTATTGGGGAGAGGCCTGGGAGGAGAGCTGGGTGTGAAACGAGTCGGTTTGTGTGTGTGTGTGTGTGTGTGTGTGTGTGTGTGTGTGTGTTTGCCACGTGTGTTTTAAAGTGTGTGTTGCAGTGCCTGTCAGGTCTGTTACCTCAGGTCTGCAGAAGCCATGCTTTGTTGGCGCTGTTGCTACTGTTGTGTGTGTGTGTGGTAAATTGCCTTCTGTCTCCTTCCATTTAGTCTCGGGGCTAAACGTACATGACAGGCCCTCACTGTTGCAGCTGATCTCCACAGCCAACAGCCTCCAGCCTCTGATCCCAGACCAGCAGGGCTCCTCATCCCCGCGCAGCAGGGAGAGGCCGCTACCGAGACTGCAATCACACACTTTAACCATACAGAAGAGCTTCTGTTTGGTTATCACTCCAAGTTTTAAGATCTAACTTTAACTTGATGATTTTCTAAGTAATTCAAATGTCCTTGGCTTTCCTCACAGATCAGAATTAGTGGAAAGGATGAAAGCATTGTACTCACATGTGTAAAACATCTGAGGTTTCTTTAAGTGACAGTTTTGCCTTTAGGACTTTTAATTATTGCGTTACGGTCAGTTTAGAAATACTCGACTGTGACGACACGATGATCAAAATTGCCCAGAGTTATCATCAGATTCTTGTTAAAAATAAAACAGAGTGACCCGCAAATACAAAAAACAGCATGAGGTGTCCATAGTGACGTCTGGCCTGCTGTTGCCATGCCTGCAGCCTTAAACAAGATGATACTTCATCTCTGTAGACACAAGGTGGAAACGACGTAATCCACTGTACACTTACTGCTCAGCACCAAACTGTAGGACAAGTTAGCCACTAGCTGGTGAACATTGTGGAGCATTTAAAGGCTAAAGAGATGTGTCCCTCATGAGTTGGTGAAATGTAGAGAATCAGCTGGATACGAACACAACTCAGACTGATGCTAATGTTACCCTGTGTTTGCTCAATAAGGCATGTCTCATAGACACATAGAGTCCCAGTGATTTTGAAGTTAGAGCGTCTTTAGTGGTTGGCTGTAAGGGCAGCTACAGCTCACGATGTCAGGCAGCTTGATACAAGTCACTACAAGTTGCAGATTGATTGATGTCATGATACTGTTGGTTCTAGTTAACGTTGGCACACTTCAGACTTTGTTTTACAGGAAGAATAGATGATGGGATTTTGATATAAAAATACAAAGACATTTTTTTTTTTTTGCATATATTGTTAAATAGTTTAAATAGTTGCACAATATGACCAAGGATGTAATATTAAAGGGTTAAAAAGGCCTTTTCATTTCATCCCAACTTTAAGGTGACAAAACTTATTTCAGTATTTAATACACACACAAAAAGCCAGAATGGGAGTTATACACCACTGACTGCACTGCTTATGATACAAAATGAGTGTGAGAAACAATGGTTTGTGTGAGAAGTTAATAATGCTCTGGAGCCTTAGATTCCTCTGTAAACAGTCCCACTGTGGGTCGTGAGCAACTGATGGCAGGCCAAGGTCAAGTAAACAAGTTAGCGGGATTCCTTCGGCTCCCCAAACAGCCAGTCGTCGGCCACCTGCTGCTAATCTGCACGGCTACTGGGCCTCTGGAACCATAATACTGATATTCCGCACTCAAATACCTGGCCTGCTTACAGAAATGTGTGATGTGCATCATGCACACGCAGGATTTGTTAACCCTGTTTCATGTGTTGCCTGACTCATCTTTGGTGATCAATCAGGTACACAAAAGATATTTGGAAAATTGGAAACTAAGACATAGGCCGTAAAGTAGGCCTACCACCCACCCCCCCCAACACACACACACACACACACACACACACACACACACACACACACACACACAGACACACACACACACACACACAGACAAGCTCCAACCTTGGCAGCCACTCATCGGCTGGACCCGGAGCTGCTGCCCGTGAAAAGGGAGATTCACAAAGTACAGTGTGAAATGAGAAAGAAGAAATAAGGTAATGTCAAAGGAATGTTTTACCATAACATTAGGCCCATGGAGGGAGGTGCTGACTCAGTGTGTATATTTCCCACAATCCAGTGAAGCATAAAGATAATGGAGTGGCTTGACAACGTTGGACAAATTAAGGCATAGGAGTTAAAAGGGAAACATAGTCAGAATTTACAATGTCTTGAACCACTGAACCATTTTCATTCCTTCACTTGAACCCAGTCAGATACATGTAATAGAAATACATGCAGTGTTTGGATCAGAGCTGGTGGTGTCATGGTCTGGCACGAGAACAGGCCCCTGAAAAGCCAAAGGGCTTTGCCTGCCAGTTCTCAGAGATAAAAGGAGATCTTGTTCACAGATCAGTGAGCCCTGCCTATCTCTGGTTTGATGCTGAGGTCAAGGTGGCTGGCCGTCCCCCACAGCTGGCACATACTGGACAATGTTCCTGGCAACACTCATTGAAGCAAAATTATGTTATTCCCAGGGCCTGGTCACTCCAGCATTTTAAAACAGCAAAAGTTGAGTTCATTCCAGATACACTGGTAGCTCACCGGGGAGAGCGTGTACCTTTAAGGTCGAGTCCTTACCGCAGCAATGTCGGAACACATCAACCATCGGTCTTACGTCCATAAGCCTCTGGGGTCAGGGGGCTACATTTCTGGGGTTCCGGTGTAGCCAGCGGATATCTGGGCTACGACTTCCTTTTCCGTGCGCTGCTCGTTGTTTACAGTCCGATTAGCAACTCGAGATGCGGGACTGGAGTTGAAGTGGAGAGACGACGTGTACGACCGGACAGTTTCACGAGTAGCCAGTTTACAAGCTATATCTAAACCAATGAAAAGCCAAATTATCGTCGGACGATAGCCGGTGGGTTCCCCGACTCCGTTTCGGCCAGTGCGTTCCGCCTCTTTTGCTCTCCTCACAGACTGTTTACCTGCATTCCACTACAAAATGGAAACCACCTAACCTAACACTTCTTTTACCAAAAGCTTGTCCTGTTGCCTACAGATTATATTATTACTGCAGCCGCTTGGATTCAAGTCAAACCCAGGGCCCTTTGCTGCATGTCATCCCCTCTCTCTCTCGCCTGCCTTTCCTGTCAGTCTCTCTCTATCAAAAACAGCTCAAACACCCATGAAAAAAATCTGTTCAGTCAAATGGAATTTCCGCAATTTGTGGCAAGAGCAAAGTGAATTATGCATAATTTTCTTTGCTATTGAGTTCAACTTATGGGGAACTTTTTCACTGAGGGACCAGAGAGCTGGAGTGAAATGGTGGGAGCTAGTGTAAACTGCAAATAAACAAGCTTTGCTAACCAATTATGAGAACGAGACTTTAAAGAAGTCCCTTTAAAGCTGCCGTAAGCTGCTGGACTTGAGAATCAAAGCACTCAATTCAGAAGCTGAAGAGGTCATAGTTTGAAATAGGCTGTGAATAAGAGACTAGATTCCTGCTCACATCTGATGTATGGGAGCAGACACGTGGCTCCGTACTCCTGTGAGCTCTGGGAGTATAAATAACTGTCCAAACCAAGTCATTTTCACACTATTCTCTACAGTATAAACACCCTTTTCCTCAATGTGATCTACAGTACTGTAGCAGTTACACCTTTGCTTTCCTTGATAATTAAAGTGGTTGAGCCCGAAACACTGGTGTGTTGTCCTCGAACACTACCCCTTCAGAATCCAGTGCTACAGGACTGTCTAGGTGTGTTGAGGGGACTATTCATTCAGTGCTATTCATGTTTTTCCTTTCCATGAAATATCAGCTCTGCGTTCCTCTCCGTCCTGTTGGCCGCTGCTTTCTGTATGCTGTCAGAGCAGTGGGCGTCGAGGACGGCGGACGAACGCATGAATGCCGGGCTTTGTGTGCTGGGAAGTGTGGGCTGCGATCGCCTCTAGTCTTACCGTTTAGGTGGAGGCGTGAGAGGGGAAAAAGACATAGGGTTCGCCTTACCGCTGCTGTATGAAAACCTCACTTTTAATATGGGAATTCCTAACATTTCCAGACTGGTGCATATGATTTTCACATCAAAAGCGCAGGAAGGAGCTGGGGAAAGTTCTGGCTTGAATTACAAAATAAGTTATTGCAATTGGAGGTACAAGCAATGGCAGCAATTGACGATTCACTGGTCAAGGCCTCTGGCCTCTTGCTTCAGGGGAAATTCACAGGAAAGAAGGTAGAGGAGGAGGTGTGGGGAGCAGCGAAAGGCCTGCTAGGAGCCAATAATCAACTTTGCTACCAATCGTCAGCGTGCATATTCAGGTGGCAGTATCTGTTTCGGCTACACAGCCCCTCCTGGGCCAGTTTTAATCGAGGGCGGACTCCCATGTGCCTCACCAGATCAATACACGTCAGTGGGGACAAAGAGCGCCTTTTAGAAAACAAAACATTCCAAGTAGCGGGAATCCAAAGTGAAACAGAGGCACTGCGGTGTTTGCTTTGGATGGAGTTTCACCGTTACACTGCTGCCTCTGCAGCTGAACCTGCTGCTGAAGGCGACGGGTGGCGTAGGTGGTGGTTTATAAGATGGTCTACTCCTACAAACACAAACACGCACACACTGAAAGGGCCAACACATTTTAAAGTGTTTTTCCCCCCCTTGTCTCTCGGTCTTTCTCTCACACACACACACACACACACACACACACACACACACACACACACACACACACACACACACACACACACACACACACACACACACACACACACACACAAAGGAAGGCTTTCTTCACTTTTGCTTTTTTAACTCTTCCTCTCATTAATAAAGCCCCTGCTCCGGCTGCAGCCTGGCTTGCTGGTACATGAGGGAGTCAGTTGAGGGGTCAGGTTGAGCCGTAAATGCACTCAAGCATGAGTTTGGCCCCAGAAGACCCTAAATTCTTGAGGATGGACATTACCTTCTAGGGAGTTGGGAAGCAAGGCGAGGGGTTAGGGATCTCTTCATTATCACATTTTGACATTTTAAAATGGGATTATGCAGGTTTACTTTTTTGTAAAAAACGATTATTGACACAGGGAATATTGCATATTGTATGCCATTATCTTGTATATCTTTCTCCTTTTTTATTCTATTTTCTCTTTTTAAGCTACCGGAGCCATAAAGAATATCAATGCTTTGCCAGATACTCCTTGCTTTTCCGTAAAGGACACTGTTGTTGCTGCTGGAAACATAAAACATAAGGCTTCCTGTGGGGATTTTTTTCCAATGAAAGACCTACCTGACACCAGATTTTGGAACAACAGAGTAAATGTTTTCATGAACTGGATATAGAGGGAATCACAGCTGTGTTACATCAGTTAGCAATAGAGAGCAAGATTTAGAAAAGTGGACATTTTCTATGACATTGTCAAAGGTTATTGCTGATAATGATAATTATAAATATGACATAAATGTTATTTTCAGCGAACAGACTTGACCTCCTACTCCGACCTCAGCAGCCAAGGGCCATGCAGCGGTCACTGTCATTGTCTGATTGAAGGCAAACAATACGATATGATAGGGTACCGTACTGTGTGGTACGAATGACATGATACCAACGATGCAATACTATCCTATGTGATACTATGCAATACAATATTACACCGTACAATACCATACCATACGAAATGAACCATACGGAACGATGTGATATGAATGTTATACCGTATGAACGATTTGAAAAAATGCGATATGATATGAACTATACAAAAGATATGACACGATACTAAGGATACAAAAGAATGCGATACAAAAAATACAGTACCATACAAACGATACAGTGCGACATAATACGAACGATACAATATAATATGAACGATACGATACGAATGATACGATATAATAAGAACGATACGATACGAACGATAAGAACGATACGAACGATACGAACGATATGATACGAACGATACGATATGATACGGACGATACGAACGATACGATACAAACGATACGATACAAACGATACGAACGATATGATACGAACGATACGATATGATACGGACGATACGAACGATACGATACAAACGATACGATACGAACGATACGATACGAACAATACGATACGAACGATACGATACAAACGATACGAACGATATGATACGAACGATACGATATGATACGGACGATACGAACGATACGATACGAATGATACGATACGAACGATACGATACGAACGATACGATACGAACGATACGATACGAACGATACGATATGGACAATACGATACGAAAGATACGAACGATACGATACAAACAATGCAATACGAACAATACAATATGAAGCAAATGACACAATGCTATGCAACACCATGCGCTGCCACGGGATGGGATGCGATATGATATGATAAGAACGATACAAACAATATGATACAATACTAACAATATGATGTAATGCGAAACAACTTTTTGTCAGTCTACACTGAAATTAATTTTGAATCCTTAGGCAGTTCCGTTCAAGAAATTGAACTATTACCACCATTTGCACGTATATCCCAAATCCATTGTCATTGTTGTTGTTCTTTATGTTCATATATATTCTTCAATATCAATTTATATTTATAATGTTAAATGTTTATGCTTAGTGTCTCTGTTCTACTTTGTTGTCTTTAATGTCCTTTATTTGTATATTCCATGTATGTACGTTGAGAGCTATGCGTATGCATACATGGCCAATAATAGTGATTCTGATTCTACTATGAACTTATCATCATAATTCTCCAAAAAGCTATATGACACTACGAAGGAGTTGTAACAGTGCGTTTATAAGTATGCTCATTCCGACTCGAGGATGTAGAGGGCAAATGCATAATATTGTGTTCAGCAAAAAATATCAACATCAAGTTGATATTCTCCTGCCTGACACCTGCCTTGTAAACTCCTATGGGCCTGATTTGAACACAATAGGCAAAGGTTTTGCTCAAGCTGAATCTGCAATTGGGCGACTGCTACCATCATAACTCGATCTGATCATCCACAAAATGACTCAAATATCAAAACATGATCAATACTAAAGCAGCACCGAAAGTAACAACCCAGTCATTACTTGAAACTGAAAAATGTCCTGTTCATCTTCAAAAGAAGTTGGTTTTCAAAATTGCGAGAATTCAGTCTCGCTCTTCTTGGGCTGAAGACTAGTCTTGCGATGCTAAATAGCCTCCGACGCGGTTCAAATCGTAATGCTGCACTCTCGCGGCTCCTGTCAATCCTATGGTGTGGTGGCTAGCTAACGTTAAGTTAGCTAACGTTAGCTAGCTAGTGCTGCAATGATTATAGCTAAGATGACTCAAATCAACAAAATCTCACAACTGTCAACACTTCCTCAGCTCACTAACTCGCTAGCGATCTGTCTACTACACTAATTGTCTCATTTGATTTACGATAGCTAGCGAACGTTAGCCTAACATACACCATGTATAGCTAAATTAGAAGATCAGACACCTGTCTCCCCCGCCAAAGATATACTCCAATCCTGTGGGAAACACTGCTAGATATCTTAACAGGTTTATGCTAATTATGATAACTAAACATTAACGTTGCGGCTCATGGGATTCATCTTAATTTACCTCAATGTGTTTCCTGAGGTTGGATGGGGAGTTTTTGAATACCAATATTTCAGTAGCTTTGGGTAAGCGTAAGAGGCACTTCATCCGGTACGAAGAATCTTTCACTCCAACATAAGAAAACATTTCTCGCAAATATGGCCACGAGTGTTTGTCTTCGTCACCACCGTCTTTTGTTGCGGGAGTAGCAGGTGCTTCTATTTCTGCTTCCATCATGAAATCAGTCATCGTAGAGTGGATTCTACTCATGTAGTCGCTCGCTAGCATCCTGGCCATCACTGGGAATCAAAAAAAGCGGCTTTGAGAGCACTTGTTTGCAATTGCGCATTAACGTGATTAACCAATGATTTAACTTGCAAGCTAGGACCACTGGTTCACCAAACCTGCTTGCTTGCAGTCTGTGTTCCACCACAGTCCCCGACGTTGGTCTCATGATTCATTGTTTTTCTAAAGATAGATTTGATTTTGTAGCGAGTAACGAAGGTTTCAGGGGAAATGTATCGGAGTCAAAGTATCAGTTTTCTTTGCAAAATGTAGTGAAGTAAAAGTGGAAGTCAACAGAAATATAAATAGTAAAGTAAAGTACAGATATCCAAAAAAACGACTTAAGTACAGTAACGAAGTATTTCTACTTCGTTACTGTACACCACTGCATTTATCAGCACAACACATGAAGCACAAGAAGTTCACTCACTGTTTGGTAAGTAGAGCACAGTGTAAATGTCAGAACAGAATGTGGCTGTGCCAAAATCTAGCTGTTATTTTGAGTTCAGACCAATTGTTGTCCCAGGAGTACCAGCCTCAAAATGAAAGTTCAAACGAAGGCCTGTTGCACTGAAAATGCAACTAAATGGCCAAAATAAGCTGAGCACAGATAATGACGACTACTTAGTTTCAAACAAGGATAAGGCTTAGGTTTTTTTCCCATGGGAGAGCAACATAACGACAAAGCATTCACTGCAAGATGTGGGCAATCGCCGCGGACACATGGTAAACATTATTCAGCAAGTGGAAAGCTCATAAATGGAGAAATTGTGCAAATGTGTTGTTTTTATTCATGTATTTTCACCACGTGTGTCACGGTGTTGGACTTCTGGTTTAGGTTCAGGGTTAAAACTTTGCAGATGGAGACTGGACCGGTGGACTCTTCTCCCTCCTCTCTTCCTTCCCTCTCTGTCTGTCTGTGTCTCTCGTGTGAAACCTCTCCGTCTAGCCTCCGCCGTCAGATACTGTGAGAAAATGACTTTTATAGCTCAGTAACAGAGCACCAAAATTAAACAAATCTTGTTAAGGTTATTTTACTGAATATAAAAGCGGTGTTGCTGAAGTTAAGCAGTGGTTTCTACTTTTACTGGGCTGTCTCTGCAGGATTTACAGAACTTCAAATTGTCTAGTGTTGCATTGTGTGTACATCTATATATATATATATATATATGTGTGTGAATGAGCGTGCATATGTGTGTGTGTAAGTGTGTGTGGCAAAGGCCCTGGTACTTAAACCTCTGCGGTTCCTAATTCATTCTACCTCACATCCCCATAAACATCCTGCTGCAACTCCCTGGTGGTTTGTTTATGAGCTCAGCCTCCTCAAACAAAGCCCACACAGGAGGTCGGTTTTCATCTCGTATGGCAAAAGGCATCACATCATCCACACAGTGCGCCATCGCTGCCAGCAATTAAGTAGCTTGCAAAGTGTCGTAAAATAAAACGAATAAAAACACATCAGCAATTATCAAAATACAAAAAAAAGTGTTTTCTTTGTCAAATATGACGGATTCTTGCTTTAATAGAGGCATGTGGCTGAAACCCAGCATCTATTCTCAATTCCTCTAATAACCCCCTGCCTTCTCTTATGCAAGGACAATATGAGACAATGATGTGACTTGTGGAGCGGCGTGCTGCACATTGAAGGTCTACCTTCTACTGAATAAACCTTCAATGAACACAGTTCAGCTTTAAAAAGCTTCGGAGACCAAACCAGTTCGAAACATCTTCATCCTCTCAAGGGATAACACCGTCCTCGTCCTCACAAACACTGTGCTAAACGCAGGGTTACTCAGACAAACATCCGTGATGATAAGGGGGGGGGGGTAATGACTGCAATGATAGAGAAATCGTTTTCCCTGCGCCCCACCCGGCATCACTGGGACATCAGCTTCAACAGTGCAGAAGGAAGCGTATTTATTTCTAGATGTGATAGTGACGAGACTTTATCTTGAGAAAATAAACGCGGGCCTGTGTTAGTGTTGGAGGATCAGATTCTACACGCTTTTAAAGGTAAAGTACAATAATGGATCTTTCCTTGAATTGGGGGTTTGTAGGGTATAAAAAACTACATTTAAAATGTTGAAGCTGCTCTGATCCAAACATTTATAAGAACATTCAGTCAGATGACTATGTGTAGTGGGACAGTGGTAGCAAACCCATAGAGAACCATCAGCCGACGCTGGACTTCCCTTCAGCTTTGCAGGTCTTTTTTAGTATCTTTCAGCTCATCGTGCAAGAACCACTCATGAAAAGATGCTCAGCTAAGATTCTTAAAGGGCCAGTGCGTGGGATTTGGTGGTATCTAGCAGTGAGGTTGCACATTGCAACCAAGGGAACGATACAGCGTGTCGGAGAAGTACTTTGTCCGAGCTGAGAACACTAATGTGCATGTGTTTGGTTTGTCCGCTCTGGGTTACTGTAGAAACATGGCAGTGCAACACGGAGGACTTCCTCAAGAGGACCCGCTCCATGTAGCGGCTCATTCTAAGCTACAGAAAACATCATTATTATCAGTTGATTATACACTTTAGAACACATACGTATTAATATAATATTTAACTTCTGCTAATATATCTCCCAGAATACGACACTGGCTCTTGAAATGACTCGTACGAGTGACTGAAGAGAATTTTTGATATTCATATTCTTGTACTTTTCTCGCTGGTACAAACTAAATATACGGTCGGTCCAGATCTGTCGTATGAGTCGTGAACAGGGTGCAAAAAACACTAATGAGACTTAAGAAGCATAATGCCTTAATCTGAATGAATTTGGAGTTAATAAACTGAAACGAAATAAAACTATCAGCTGCCCACAGTGTGACAACTACTGAAGGCTTTTATATTCTCTGTGACTGTTACGCCCCCTCGTCTCATATTAGTTTGCTTCATAAAGATGTTTTTTAAAGTATAACTTCATGTTGAACTGTTTCCCCTTCTTTTTGTCTGTCACAGTACAGTACGGCGCTGATGACACGTTGTTGGCAGCTGTACTGTTAATACTGTTTGACGCGGCTCGATTCTTTTGGTTTTGTCTACTGATTCACAACAGCAGCACTTGAAGCTCTGCCGAGTGAACAAAGCCTCACAAAACAAGAGGGATTTAGCATGAGAACATATGTTTCTTGAATGAGGCTTGTAACTGTTTTTGTTCACTCATAGCTCTTATTGCCGATGCTTCCATCCACAGCAGCCAGCTGTTTTTAGTAATAAATAAAAAAGAAGCTTCGAATAAGCCACTGTACACGGACAAACAGCGGACAAACAGCGCACAAAGCTAGCGGCTAGCTGGCAAACACAGTGAAACATTTACTCTGTGTTCAGATTGCTCAAACTGCAATGACCAGCAGCCGAGTGGGACATACTGTTGATGCCAGCCTCCAAGTTGTAGTTCTGAGTCAGAGATGGGGACTGCTGACAGATACAATGTACCCCATTTGGTGGAGAGAGGTTTGGAGGTGTCAACAAACCTGTAGCAAAAATGGCTGCAAAGCCACCACCACTGGTAATTAGTCTGCAGTCCAATGTTTAAACAAAAACTATTCATTGAGTTAATGCAATAGAAACTACAGACTGTTTGTATCTGGTTTCACTTAAAGGGCCAGTGTGTAGCATTTAGGGGGGTATTATATTATAATAATAAGTGTATGTGATCTTTAGTGTATAATCTGGAGAAAGAATCGTTGTGTTTCCGTTTCTATCTACATACGGAGCGGGTCCTCTTCACGGAGCCAGCCGCCATGTTTCTACAGTAGCCCTGAACGGATGAATCCCTGCCTCTAGATAGGGCCATTCACGCTTTCACGTTGTCGTGTCGGGTTCCGTAGTTCCTCTCCACACTTGGCACACTGGAGAAGTTTCAGCTGGTTGTAATATGCAACCTCCCCGATAGATGGAGCCAAATCCGACACGCTGGACCTTTAAGAAACTGCTCCAAACATACAACACAGCTAAAGTAAGGCTAAAGGCTAGCAGTGTGGTTGGGAATAACGCATGGGGGAAATTTTGGGGGGAAATTGGGAGGATCTTCTATTCCTCTCATTCTCCCTAAATTGTGTGAATACTCAAAAGCCTTACGTTTCTCTCGGGAGCTGGTGGAAACCAAAACAGAGCAAAAATAAGATCATCAAGTCAGCTGAGAAACAATTCCGAACGAATGCTAATGTTGCTCCACGTCTGCTCTATATGTAAATAGTCAACTGTCTGCTAATAGATTCGTCATGTCAACTTGATAAGGTGATGATATGTGAATGTGGTGTTCAAAGCCCCAAAGTGTCCAAACAGGCCGACACATTTTAACATTCTGTGTCGAGGCCTCGCTTTGAAAAGTCCCAAATATCTATAATATCTATAAGCCAAAGACGACACGTTGTAAGAATAGTTGTTGTTTTTGTAAATGGTGGTAATCTGATTGAGCGGGGAAAGTCATACATTTTATTGTTACCAGAAAAGTGTTTAAGTGTTTAAGTGTTACCAGAACATGTCTGACCACTGCAGCTGACTTCAGCAGGATTACAGTAATGAAACATAGCATTCATCATTCCTAATAGTGCCGCAGCACCAAGACCAGGGTCCAGGAACACAGCTCAGCTCACGGATGTAAGTCATGCTGACCATTCTCCTCCATGACTCTGCACCATGAATGATTCCCGTCACAGCTCAGAGGTGAATCAGCAGACCTCCAGAGCTTAAGTTCCCAACAACGTTGGTCAATGAACTTGAGTCACTGCGAGATTGAACGTATTTACATTTGCCCTTTTTTAGGGGGGAATGTGAACGCGCTATTCCTAATTATTTCCTGTCAAACTGCAACTTTTGACCTGTAACTGATGATTAGTCAAAACATCACAGTCACATTCTTACTTTTACTCTTTGTTTTTCTCTGTGTGACAAGAAGCTGGCTTTAAAGGGAAGTCACTTTTAGCTGGAGGACCATAAAAGAGTGAAGATATGGTTCAGAAAGCTCCCGCTGTGTGTGTAACATCTGGAAAAGACATGAAGGTACTTTGTGTGTAAGGAGCCTGGCTTTACTTAGGACTACTGTATGTTTGCTGCACACACACTCTGCAGTGTGACTCATGGGCCGTCTTGTAAGTGCATGTGGCCCTCAGCAGGATCAAATCAGTCAGCGGGTCCAGAGCTTGACAGAGCTATACGCTCTAAAGACACCTCCCCCGAGGATCAAGTCTTTTCTGTGCGGCGGAGCATACACACACTAGCGGAGGCATTTTAAAGGTTCCTTCAAAGTGCGAAATAACAACTGGGGGTCTCCCATAATAGTCAAAGCAAACAAAACACGCTGACCCACGCAAATGTGAAATGCAGGCCAAGCCCTGAAGAATGTCAACATGGCAGCCGCAAAGCATCAGAAACATGCGGCGGCCAGACACCACACACATACAAAGTGTAGATAAAGGCTGCAGAGGAAGCGGTGGGAGCAGATAAAAAAAGGAATGGGGCACAATGGGAACAATGGAAAGGGCTCATAATTCAAGTCAGACGGACACAATAACTGTTTAGAGGCATGGTGATGTGAATATGTTACCGCACAGAAAGCCCTGTTGTTTGATTTGTTGTGTATGGTCTAATCCTGCCTATTTATAATGGCAGAAAAACAGCCCCCCCCCCCCCCCACCCAGGAATGTTAATCTTCCCAAGGGCTTTGGTCAAGAGTCCAGTGGCCCAGCCATCGAACGCCACACAGCTGACAGGGTCGACCCAAGTACATCCCAATCTGAGTTGGCTCCTTGAGGAAGATCCAATCACTTCAAAGCCACAGGAAAGGAAAGAAATGCAGTCCTGTTGCATTTTTTAGAGGCAGCCTCATAGTGCGACCACAGAAACCGACGGAGAGCCAGAGATTCCAGTGAAATGAAGCGAACTGGGAGGAAGAAAAGCAGAAGAGACTCATCAGCGAGTTTCACCCTGCAGCACCTACAGTAGAAAAATAAAAGTTAACAGCACATGAAGTGAAAGAAATAGAGCTCCCATTGGACACGGGCTCTTGGGTATCTTCAACATCAATGTTATCCTGTCTTAGGGACTAGAGGAGGGTCCAGCTGTGTGGACCCTGAGAGAAAGCTTATTTTAAGCTGTTGCATGGCTCCTTAAAACAAATGGATGGGCTGTTAAGAAATTTGGTTCCCACATTCGTTTTCACTTCAGGATGAATTGTAATAACTTAGGTGCTCTCAGGAATGGCGACGGACAAAAACCAGGATGGCGACAGACAAAATGCTGAGCTTGAGGCTTCAAAACCACAGTCCACAAACCAGTGGGTGACGTCACGATGACTACGTCCACTTCTTATGTACAGTCTCTGCTAAACATCAGCAGGTTAGCATTGTGACTAATAGCATGTTATCATTCCCAGGAAGTCAAATACCAACGCTTTGTCAGACCCCTCAGCATCTAATACTGACGCACAAGGCACCCTATAGAGTCTGGATGGGAAGCCAAACACAGGACTTTCAACTGGCAGACCGGTGTCCATGTCCCAAAGTGTGGTTGTGTTATTTTGAAGTTACGTGTCTTATGTATTTATGTGCTGTTGTTTACATTTCTCATGATGTTTTTCCCAACCAAAAATCTGGAAGCGCAACAATGCTGACTCATTTCTGTGTTTTAGGACTCATTCCTGCAGCGCTCTAGTGCAGCCTAGCAGAGCGGCACATGGAACGATGTGGCATTTAAATAATTCAGAAAATACGTTTTTACTGTACATTTCTTCAGTTCAACCTTCGTTTCCTTCATGTGTGAGCTACCATGCAGGCAGTCCTACTATAAGAGCGAGAACCTTCCTCCACACACACTATCAGCAGCCTCCGGGATGATGAAATATGTTGCACAGCACACAGTGTGTTTGCAATGTGCTGCAGATAAGCCGGCGACACCTGCCTCTAAACGACACACAGCCGCATAACGAAATAATATTTCCAACTGGTACTAATTCATGCATCTGAGTCTGGAAATGTTAGAGATACATCTCGGCGAGCTTTGGCTTCATGGGAAGGAAGTAATTTAGTGAAGGAATTTGGCTGAGATGTAACAGGGTGTGACCGTGTCTGTGTGTATCTGTCCAGATGAATTGCCATTTTAAGAATTATAGTAAACAAAAGGGGGAATGGGAGTCATAATTTGTGGGTTTGTGCAAGATGAACGCCACCCTTCTTCACCCCTTCTGTCAACCCCCCCCCCCGTTAGAGCTCCTCTTATATCTGGTTTGTGTCATGCATTTGTGAGGCCTCTCATTTATTCTCGGCCTTATCACTTCTGCCGCTGCCTGGCCAGCATCTCACACCAGCCACAGTTCATTTGAAAGGTCCAGTAGCCAAAGATGCAACTACGGTAAATGAGCCATAAGTACACTGGGCCTCCCATCACCAAACAGAGGTCACCACTTCCCAATCTGCTTGATATGCGCCAGCTTTTTATTTGGCAAGCGTTTATAATGCATTGTTTCGCACGGACCCCCAAAGAAGTCAGAGGTCAGTGTGCTTGGAATCCACTTTATGTGTCCGCCAGATACTTTGACTCATTTAACTGTCAACTAGATTTATAATGGTGCAGCTAAAGTGCATCAAAACCAAAGGAAACGTAGCAGCCATGGAACACAATGTGCCACAGTTTGACAGCTAAACACACCGTGTCTTCATTCAACATACAATTCATGTGATTCATGTCTGAGGTTGGTACAGCATACTGATACTCGCACTAGATCCATCATGCATGGAGAGGTAGAGGCTGTATGTTTTCTGTGACGGTCTCATCCTCCCATCCTCAGCACGCCTGGCTATGCTCTCTCGGTGGGGTGTCGACGAGTCTGTGACCGAGCAGCCGGGAGAGCTGATCTCATTAGTGGGCCGACGGGAGGACTGCTGAGCTGGGCATTCCTCCGTGGCAGCAGCGGAGGAGATGTACAGCTTTCATTGAGTACAAACATGTAGAAATAAACTGGGGCAACAGAGGAAGCTCTAGGAAAAAGAAAATAAGCAGCAGTGTTCAAGGCTCTAAGAACATGAATTACCAAATGGAAAAGAAAGAGTAACCCAACAGGATGACGTGGAGTTTGACTCTGTGTCTCTGAACCGCTGCTATTTTTAACTTTTTGGCATGTACGCTAAATTTGGATTCAGATAATGACAGGAAAAGAGGTAGACGGTGGGAAAAAAAGTTCAGTGTAAATCCTGGCATGGAGTCGTGCTCTCTGTTGGCCGCAGGAGTACAACGGCATCAATCACACCTCGAGAACAGCCTCCTTACTACTACGTTCTGTGTGTGTGTGTGTGTGTGTGTGCGTGTGTGTGTGCGTGTGTGTGTGTGTGTTAGATATCATCCTCTTCTCAGACAGGGCAGACAAGCTGATTGTGTTAAGATCGACAGTGATTGTGAAGGAGGACATGAAGCCATCACTATGAATGTCATTGAGCTGCTGCTCACATTCACTAAAAGAGATTTTCCGTTTTCTCTTTGCTGATTTATTTATCAATACCAAACCAACACCAACATAACATACCGAGATTAAAAGTTCATTCTTGACATCGGGAACGATACAAAACGATGCCACCACAAGGTCCACTGCAGCGATTCTGGAGCTTTCCATCGTATCACATGATCTTCATCCGAATGTGTTGTAACTCTGTAATGTTGTTCATTCTATACACATGTTGTTCATTCTGTACACATGTTGTTCATTCTGTACACATGTTGTTCATTCTGTATACATGTTGTTCATTCTGTACACATGTTGTTCATTCTGTACACATGTTGTTCATTCTGTACACATGTTGTTCATTCTGTACACATGTTGTTCATTCTGTACACATGTTGTTCATTCTGTATACATGTTGTTCATTCTGTACACATGTTGTTCATTCTGTACACATGTTGTTCATTCTGTACACATGTTGTTCATTCTGTATACATGTTGTTCATTCTGTACACATGTTGTTCATTCTGTACACATGTTGTTCATTCTGTACACATGTTGTTCATTCTGTACACATTGTGTGAATTGTACTATTTAGAAGATTTTTCCATATATTGCAGCATTTTATGCTCATCCATGTTGCTATAGATCGAGTTGAGATTGACACTTATTGTAAGTCGCTTTGGATAAAAGCGTCTGCTAAATGACTGTAATGTAATGTAATCATGCAATTCATGATCTTAAAAACAGCAAATGACAAAACAATCAACTTTGAACTTTTTTATGAAGGCAAATCACTGTCAAAATCCGAGAGCACAAATGAGATCCATGCGCACGCGCAAATCAAACTTTATTTTAGTGAATTTTGCTCGCGGAGTGACGTAAAAGCGCCTGTCAAAGTAAAATATGCGCGCGGCTGTTTGATTTGTTACAGCTCTATGTATGACCAGTGGCTATTGTTTGCTGTTTAGATAGATATTGCTCTGTAGATATTGCTCTGATAGATATTGCTCTGTAGATATTGCTCTGATAGATATTGCTCTGTAGATATTGCTCTGATAGATATTGCTCTATAGATATTGCTCTGATAGATATTGCTCTATAGATATTGCTCTGATAGATATTGCTCTATAGATATTGCTCTGATAGATATTGCTCTGTAGATATTGCTCTATAGATATTGCTCTATAGATATTGCTCTGATAGATATTGCTCTATAGATATTGCTCTGATAGATATTGCTCTGTAGATATTGCTCTGATAGATATTGCTCTGTAGATATTGCTCTGATAGATATTGCTCTGTAGATATTGCTCTGATAGATATTGCTCTATAGATATTGCTCTGTAGATATTGCTCTATATATATTGCTCTATAGATATTGCTCTATAGATATTGCTCTATAGATATTGCTCTGTAGATAACAGACATGACTCAGGATCAGAAAATGTAAGAAATAAAGAATATATTTAATTTAGCCAATTGTGGCCATATTTTAGCAGAAATGTCATATGCTGCCTTCAAACGGGGTTGTGTTCACCGTGTACACCAGAAGAGCCCCCCCCCCCCCCCCCCCCCCCCCGTGATATTCATCACCTCGTGAGTGGAAATCTTCTGAAGTTCAGAGTTAACGAGTTGTGACGTGTTCGCTGACGTGTTCGCTGACGTGTTCGCTGACGGAGGCCATGGAAGGTCATTTAAGGTGGAGGTAAATTGACATTTTGTAATTTTAGTTTATTTATAGAGTTGTTATACTTTTACATACTTTTTCAATATGTCTAAGGGAACATGTTGGTATTCTCTTTTTCTGTCATTAGGCCTTTGCAATTCCTCGGTGGCTCCGTTCAAAGATAACACAGTGCTCTATAGGTAAACTAGATTAGTAGGTGTTGTGGAGCCTGTTGTTTCTTTTGGACTCTCTTCTTCATTATTTAGCTGTAAAATTGCTTTGGCGAGGTCTACATTTCTAAATTGGG
>JAVDOI010000111.1:115000-148905 GCA_032191485.1 Leptoclinus maculatus | reverse complement strand
ACCATATGATTATGATGATGACTTTTAAATCCCACATTGTGTGTCTACAAAGAAGCTACACTTGACCTTTACACTAGTTATAAGAAGACATCTTGTTCCTCTTGTTTGGCTCGAGATACATCTAGTGTAGTCCCAGCTGTACTGACACCAATAAGGATATTTAGATATTCAATCTCTCATTGTCAATATATAAACAAAAGATTATTGAGATTTAATTTTTGTATTTCCTTCAACAAGTGTTTTATTGACAGTGACATTGTCAGGTATAATAATAATAAGACATTAGCAAATACTGTAAAACTATTTGTTTGCCTAAACACCCGAAGAGAAATATATATATTTAATGCAGGTCAACCAACCAGTAGAGAGGTAATTAGTCCTGTCCACTGTCCACTGTCCACTGTCCACTGTCCACTGTCCACTGTCCCACGTACGGGAGCAACAGGAACAGGAGGTCACGAGGTGCAGGGGAGGAACGAAACATGATCATCTCCTTCTGTCAGTCAGACAGGCTCTGGAATGAAGGGGAGGTGGAGGGAGGGAGACAGGGAGGGACAGGGAGGGAGACAGGGAGAGACAGGGAGGGAGACAGGGAGGGACAGGGAGGGAGACAGGGAGGGAGACAGGGAGGGACAGGGAGGGAGACAGGGAGGGACAGGGAGGGAGACAGGGAGGGAGACAGGGAGGGACAGGGAGGGAGACAGGGAGGGACAGGGAGGGAGACAGGGAGGGAGACAGGGAGGGACAGGGAGGGAGACAGGGAGGGACAGGGAGGGAGAGGGAGGGAGACAGGGAGGGACAGGGAGGGACAGGGAGGGAGACAGGGAGGGAGACAGGGAGGGAGACAGGGAGGGACAGGGAGGGACAGGGAGGGAGACAGGGAAGGAGACAGGGAGGGAGACAGGGAGGGAGACAGGGAGGGAGACAGGATGGGAGACAGGGAGGGACAGGGATGGAGACAGGGAGGGAGACAGGGAAGGAGACAGGGAGGGAGACAGGGAAGGAGACAGGGAGGGAGACAGGGAGGGAGACAGGGAGACAGGGAGGGAGACAGGGAGGGACAGGGAGAGACAGGGAGGGAGACAGGGAGGGACAGGGAGGGAGACAGGGAAGGAGACAGGGAGGGAGACAGGGAGGGAGACAGGGAGGGACAGGGAGGGAGACAGGGAGGGACAGGGAGGGAGACAGGGAAGGAGACAGGGAGGGAGACAGGGAGGGACAGGGAGGGACAGGGAGGGAGACAGGGAGGGAGACAGGGAGGGACAGGGAGGGAGACAGGGAGGGACAGGGAGGGAGACAGGGAGGGACAGGGAGGGAGACAGGGAGAGACAGGGAGGGAGACAGGGAGGGAGACAGGGAGGGACAGGGAGGGAGACAGGGAGGGAGACAGGGAGGGACAGGGAGGGAGACAGGGAGGGAGACAGGGAGGGACAGGGAGGGAGACAGTGAGAGACAGGGAGGGAGACAGGGAGGGAGACAGGGAGGGACAGGGAGGGAGACAGGGAAGGAGACAGGGAGGGACAGGGAGGGAGACAGGGAAGGAGACAGGGAGGGAGACAGGGAGGGAGACAGGGAGGGACAGGGAGGGAGACAGGGAGGGAGACAGGGAAGGAGACAGGGAGGGACAGGGAGGGAGACAGGGAAGGAGACAGGGAGGGACAGGGAGGGACAGGGAGGGAGACAGGGAAGGAGACAGGGAGGGACAGGGAGGGAGACAGTGAGAGACAGGGAGGGAGACAGGGAGGGACAGGGAGGGAGACAGGGAGGGAGACAGGGAAGGAGACAGGGAGGGACAGGGAGGGAGACAGGGAAGGAGACAGGGAGGGACAGGGAGGGACAGGGAGGGAGACAGGGAAGGACAGGGAGGGACAGGGAGGGAGACAGGGAGGGAGACAGGGAAGGAGACAGGGAGGGAGACAGGGAGGGAGACAGGGAGGGACAGGGAGGGAGACAGGGAGGGAGACAGGGAGGGACAGGGAGGCAGACAGGGAGGGAGACAGGGAAGGAGACAGGGAGGGACGCAGGTAGAGGGGCGAGTGGGAAGAGATGGCAAGAGTGAGGAAAAGAGTGAGATGGGGAGAAAAAAGTGCGCACGGACAAGGAGCCGAAGAAATAAGAATAAAATGAGTTACACAGAGAGAGACATGTAGACAGACAGACAGACACGAGGACAGACAGAGGGAGGAAAGCTGCTGATTGACTCACCAGCATGAAGGAACTCCTTGTACGCTCCCACTTTTATCCGTAAAACCCTTCATAGCTCTGCTCCGACGAATCGGAGTGACACTAATTGGCCATAATAACCACCAGGGATGGGGATTCTGGGTAATACAAAAATGATGATGGAAAGCGTCTGAAGGACGTCTGTGTCTTAAAGCTATCTGGAGATATCTGAGGGTCAAGGGAGGTCAGAGGGACGACACACAGACAGGGGGAGTGTCTCTTCTCATTCTGTCCCTTTGAGTGGCACCAACATTTGGTGGAGCATTTAGCAGCTGTAAACTAGATATTACCCTCAGGAGATGGATGAAGAGGGAAAAAGTACTTAACTGAGTGAATATTCCACTTACATTCGCCAAGTGGTCGGAAACACGACTCCTAATAAAGCTCATGCTGCTCCGTGTTTCACTTTATTAACCTATGTGGATGCAAAATCAGTGAATCCAGGGTTAAATCTGAAATAGAGAAAAGCCCTTTTGTAAGTTTTGTTTTTTGTTATGCAATTAATTTGCATGATAATATATTTTTTTATCAAACTGTTAAATTAGTACTTTTTGTGTGGAATGTACACATGCAAAACAAACTACAATGTTCAACAGCACAGAGGCTCTGTAGTCATAGACTGTATACTGTATATGAGGTGGACGTAGTCATCGTGACGTCATTGGTTTGTGGACTGCTGTTATGAAGCCTCAAGTTCGACAATTTCGCCGTCGCCATCTTGGAATACGGCCGTCGCCATGTTGGTTTTTTTGCAACCTTTAAACAGAAGTGAGCATATTAGGAATGCGGAGGATTGACGTAGAGACGCCGTATACGTCTCTGGTAGCAGCAGCGAGCTGTCAATCACAATAAGCCCCGCCCTAAAGCATCCCCTGCTTTATGGTCTGTTTGACTCTAAATGGACCATAATGTACTAAATGAACATCATGCTGTATTGAAGAAGACTTGAAACTAGAGATTGAGACCATGAACTCATGTTTACAATGTTTACTGAGGTAATAAATCAAGAGAGAAGTAGAGTCATTTTCTCATAGACTTCTATAGAACCAGAGGAGTCGCCCCCTGGTGGACACTAGAGAGAATGCAGGTTTGAGACACTTCAGCATTTGGCTTCACTCTTCAGAACCGGAGGTTGCCGCCTGTCTGTAGTCCAAACCTCAAACTGTATTACTCTTTTCAACCTTGACAAAAGCAGCGCAGACCAAATCCACGCCTTCCGTTCAAACCTTTCACAATAAAAGCCCTAGACTTATATGTCAGACGCTGCTCTCAACAGGATCCAGGTAGTCGGTCCTCTGCCTGCATAAATCTATTCAAATCTTTTGTTGAACAAGTGTTACAACTCTCTCAAATTCTCATCGTGTGAATAGTTTTAATGTGAAATATTAGCAAGAGAGTATTCCACATTTTCATGTGATTTATTCGCCATGCCCCCAGTGTGTAAAGGCCTTAAGCGTTAAACCTCCTGCATGAACATCAAGTGTTCAACCATAAGTTATATATATTAACTTGAATACAAATGATTCATTGTAATGATCTACGCAGACACTTTTTAGCTCCATGTCTTAGTCTTCCAGCGAGGAGTAAATATACCCAATGGTAGTTTTTCACATGGATATGCAGCGTGTGTGTGTGTGTGTGTGTGTGTGTGTGTGTGTGTGTGTGTGTGTGTGTGGGGGGGGGTGTCTTTGTGTGGGTTGGTCGGTGTGGAGTTGGGGAGGCATACAATGGCAGCCATTGTTGAAGTCATGCAGTTATCCTGAACCGATCTGGCATTTTCAACAGCAGACAATTTCTCTTGAATGTTGCACAGAAACAATAATCAGTTCCTGTGGTTTGAGATATTGATCTGGAAACTCAAACAAGTGTCCAGATTTTTGATTGTTATTTTTTTTTGTGCCAATCTTTCATCTGTTTTTGCCTGGAGACAAAGAGTGTATACAGAGTGTAAGAGGGCTGCTAGGTTTGTGTCAACGCCCGACTCTAAACTCACGGCAGGTCATTTCCTCGTGCCTGTGCGTTCTCAGGAACTGGTGCGCTTATGTGGTGACACGCACCGTGAGCTGTGTGATGGAGGACGGGGTGGAGACGTACATCAAACCGGACTATCAGCGCTGCACCTGGGGCCAATGTCCTCGAGTCGCGTGAGTATCCATCCCCTCTCTCCATTCGCATCTTCTCTGAATCCTCCTCTCCGTCGCTGGAATCTAATCTGTATTCTATCCTGCTCCTCCAACTTCCTGTCCTCGGCTCCGCAGATCCATCTTCTCCCCCTGTTTCCTGTCTGTGGATACTGAATCCACTCTGCTCTGTTCCTGACCCGGGGACATCCGATATTACAAATATCGGAGCATATTTACTAAAGATGTGATGGATGGAATGATTTTTTTTTTGATGTTCCTCACCCTGTCGGCTGACTCTGGTCCGGCTACCTGATCCCCCGTGCCTGCCGCGGGGGCCTCGGCCCTAAACCTGGGCTATGCTAAGAATGAAGCCAACAGGGGTTCCAGGCACCGCAGTCTGGTCTCCCACCCTCTAAAAACAACCTCTTCTTCTCCGTCTTTCTCTTTACGACTCTCCTCCTTCCTTACTTCTTCTCCAACTCCTCCTCCTGCTCCTGTTTTTTTTTCCTCTCACAGTATTCCCTTTTCTCACGCTCCCAGAGCGAGGAGCTGGAACATGAAGTCTTTAATGTGGTGCAGAAAAAGGCCCCCGCGATACCTAGAGTGATGTTTGTGGGTTGGCATGAAGGAGAGCGAGTCGGGGCTTGTTAATGCGAGACGCTGCCATAAATCTTTAGTGAGACCTCCGGCCAATTCTGGTCTATTTATTGCATTGTTACTGTAACAGGGAGTCTCTTCAGTATCAGGGCTAAAGGACGCATTCATGATGAAGCTATCCAAGTAAAATATTACATTTCTTTCAGATTGAGATATAGTACTGGCTAAATGCAGATTTGGAGAATGGGAAGAAATAACATTCTGTAGTTTACAAAGAGCTCTTAATCCCGTCCATCATCAGTAGACCAGTTGGAGATATTCACCAGACAGACTCAGTGCACGTCAACGTCAGCAGTGTACAGCGGTGGTATCCAATGCAGGGTTCAGGGACCGCTACGGGTCCTTGACTGGGTTATCGGGATCACGCTACAGATTTTAAGTTTCAATGTTGTATTCTGACACAAGTCAGCTATGCTCAAGTCCCAAATAACTCTGGAGTCAAATCATCGGACTCGGAGTCACAGCCATGCTAGCAGCTCTAGCTGCACTTAGGCACAGGGATGCTTTGAGCTACATGCTAACCAATGATGCTAACATGCTGATGGTGTATAAGGTCCACCGCGCTGCCCGTCTTAGTTTAACACAAAGAACAGGAGGGAATGTCGGGTATGTTTTGCAGGAATTGGGTCATAGATCAAAGTCCATACGATTTTTGACTTGAAATCAAAGAGATTCTGAGTCGACTAACGATTTGTAGACTAATCGATTAGTTGATTTAATCGACAGATCTGTAAAAATCAGTTCCTCTACAAAGAATCACACAAATTAAATATCGTGTTCACCTGAGACGTGCCCATTTTACTCAGCATGGAAATGTAAATCCTAAAAAGCTTCTAATCAAAAGTCGAAGGATCACTACATTTATTAGCATTCACCCCTTGGGACCATGCACGTCTGTATCAGGTTTCACGGTGATCCAGACAATAGTAGCAGAGATATTTCAGTCCATCGTTCATCTTTAATCTCTTTAATCTCCGTTTCCGTCCTCAGCTACCGGACGTACAGGAGGCCGAGGTATAAGGTAGCTTACAAGATGGTGACGGAAATGGAGTGGAAGTGTTGCCACGGTTACTCCGGGGAAGACTGCCACGATGGGCCGAAGGGAACCGGCGACACCCAGGTCGGTGGAGGGCGACCCCGCGTCACGCAGACGGGCCTCAACACGGGCGGCGGGCAGAGAGGAGAGGGCAGAGACGGTGAGAATCACATCACAACTTTAAGCAGATCGAGGGACAGTTAGATGAAACATTTAAAACATGAAATATTCATGACTAAATGAGCAACAATCAAAGTTCCTCCTCATGGGGTTCAGGGCCTGTAACAACTCTGTCCAGATTAAAGGTTCCATACTTTGTAAATATGTAACCTTAGAATCAAACTCCACATTTCCTCTTTCGTATCCACATTGGTCATTGTTGGTCTCCAGGTGACGGGGAGAAGATCAGACAGCTGGAGGATACGATCCGAGGTCTGACCAAAGACCTCCACAACATGCAGACCACCATCCACGGCATGAACCAGCGGCTGTACGTGAGCACATCACATGCTGGTGTTATTCCAGTGTGTTCACCTGCTGCATCGACCGCTGCATTAAAATGCTGTTTTTATTTTATTTCAGCAGTTCTTACATCCTTCTCTTTGATGTCATATATTTAACCTCTTTTTATGACCAAAACCTGAGGGAATCTCAACTCTTCTTCTGTGTAGGCCTGGTCTGAACGGGGCTGTTGTCCCTGCTGATTCAGCTCAGCCACACATGAAGGAAACCATCAACAGCATCCAGACCAAGCTGGACCATCTCTACAACCGGACACAGGTAAAGCACCATCTCCGTGGTTAGAATGGGTAGACCTTTTCTTTTACTTTACGTGGACATTTTGCTTGCTCAGGTCCATGACCAGACTCTGCTCAACATCAACAACCACCTGGTGAACGGAGGGGGCAATGAGCTGGACGGAGTGGCCGGAGGAGGAGGAGGAGCAGGAGGAGGAGGAGGAGGAAACCAGCTCACCACCCTGAAGGAGGAGATCCTGACGGAGCTGGAGAGAAGGGTGTCTCTGTCCTGCTCTTCATGCCAGGTGAATCTCACTATGTAAACCCATCACCGCCTTGTTACAGCCTCCCTGTGTGATTTCTTGTAGTTTGCGTAGCTGTAAAATGTTTCTGCTTCGCTCGCCGTGGCCTTCTGTGGACTTCTGCTGCCTGAAGCCATACAAAAGTATCAGCCACATCCAGGCAGTAAAACAAGAAAATTGCACTCGCACATAATCCACCTCACTAACGAAGAATGAAACAATACTGCAGTGAAAGGACAGATAAGGCAAATTACAACGAGGCCAAAAAACTATTCTCCAGCAGTTTGAAAGAGTCGAAGGATTAATATTTAACATAAAACAATCATCACGCGTCTAAATGTCTAAATGAAGCTTTTATTTTGCCTCATTCTACGTGCTTTCGTTTTCACTGTAGGGTTACTGTCGCCTCCGTTATGCTCAGCGGTATTGTGTAGAGAAGAGTTTAATATAAATAATAGTTATTTGGGGGATCAGACTGAGCTCTTTTAAAACGAGAATTAAAAGTCAGTAACCTCAAACTAAGGTCTTTTTTAAAATGTAGTTTTTCTTTTATTTCTTTATTGTTATACCACTGGGTTGCTTATGCATTTTAATTAATTAATAATGATATTGAAGAAGCCAAACAGTTCAGATTAAAATGTCCTCCAGTTGTTGGTACAGACGGCAGGCGTGCACTTTAGGCATTAGATACTATTTGCTTTCAAACCAAACAATTTGGGACACAGACACAAACACCTCAATACATAATCAGTATAAACTATAGAACCAGCAGTCTTCATCATCCCTGTTCCCTCTAGGCTGGCGTGGAGGACCTGAGGCGCCAGCAACAAGAGGACAGGGAGCGCATCCAGGGTCTGGAGAAGCTGATCAGCTCCATGGACCAGCACCTGAGGCAGAGCCTGGACATCTCCCACAGTGAAACCCAGCACTCCCAGGCCTGCTGCAACACCGTCACCGAGCTGGAGGAGAGGCTGGCCGCTCTGGAGCTCCGAGTCACCTCCACGGCCAACAAGTGCGACGTCATTAAAGGCCGGCTGGACAAGGAGCTGGCAGGGACGGGCGGCGGGAAGGGACGAGTGACGGAGGACAGGTTGAACGGCAGGCTGAGAGAACTGGAGAAGAGGGTGAATAGCACGGTGAGGAAGACGGAGCAGAGGTGCACCAACACGGGGAACAACGTGAAGGACAACGTCCAGAGGGACGTCACGCAGCTGCGCATCATGGTCCTCAGCCGGCTCGACGACCACAGCTTCAAGATCGGCAAGCTGGAGCTGGACGTGGCCGTCCTCGGAGATACGGTCAGGGACCACAGCCGGCGTTTAAGTCACCTGGAGAACATCACGGCCTTCCTGGACAGAAGGCTAACGTCCACCGCGAACATGTGCAATGAGACCTGTGGGCCTAACGGGAAAGGCAGCAAGACTGATGACACTGTGAAAACCTTAGAGTGGAGAGTCGTGGATAACCAAGAGGACATCCAGAAGTTTAACACCAGGCTAAACGACCTGTCCGTGTCAGGGGACTCGCTGGTCGACAGAGTCATCAGCTTAACGGACGACGTCAAAAAGATAATAGCTGTGACGGGGGAGGGCGGCGAGCATTTCAACCGGATCGTCACGGAGGTCGAAACGTTGGGCTGGAGTCTGGAGGACTGTTCCATTTGCGGCAGCGTGGAGGAGGACCTGCGCTTGCTCGCCAACTCCACCGAGACCGGCCTCGGCAAGTGCCAGGCAGAACTGACAGATCTGCGGAGAAAGGTGGACTCGGGAGAGTCGGCCTGCTCTCAGGTGTGCTCCAACCTTCAGGAGGAGGTCGGGCGACTCAGAGAGGAAGTGGAGGAGTGCACAGGACAGTGTAAGGTCGACATGAACGATCTGAAGAAACGCCTGGACGGTCACGGCGTCCATAGCGGTAGATTAGGGGGGGATCTGAAGTCCATCCAAGGACAGCTGGACGGCGTCATGGTCACATTTAGCTCCATCAATGACACCCTGAAGGGCCTGGGGAGGACTGTGCAGACACATGGAAACACGCTGACCGATCTGAGCAACACCAAGGACAACATCATCTCTGAGGTAAGATGATGTGGCGATGATGAGGGTGATGTGACCGCCACTGCCTGTACACACGGCAAAATGTGAAATACTCACCTGCAAATTTTACATTTCTAGAGCTTTTATTGTGAAGGGTAAGAACAGAAGGAGTGGATCTGGTCTGCGCAGCCTTTGTAAAGGTTAAACAGAGTAATACAGTTTCTTGGTTCAGACTACGGAGCTTTAGTGTTATTGTTTCATGGATATAGGTATACTGTTACAAAGCCTTCTCCATGCTGCCAGGAATTAAATGCTGGTGGGAAAAATATTGAATAGAATCAGCCTTTTGACCGTAGAATATAAACTCTCCTCAAGTGTCTAAAACCCCCAAATCTTCCAGGAGAAATACTGAAGACATGACATCAGTATTGTCAATGGTAGCGACTGCCTAGCTGAAGAGGTAAAGGTGTTTAGTATTTTACAATAACAAGACTAAAGGACTGCAGCCATGCTAGCAGCCTCCCAGCCTCTCATTCCCAGGCTCATTCACATGAACGAAGGAAGGAAAATAACAATCTAAGGACCTAATGATACATGTTTTTGTACTGGCAAGCTGATTGACCTCAAAAAGGTATATTCACTGAGTTACAGACGTCTTTTTCCCGATGTAAGTCTATGGGGAAACAAACGTCTGTTTGGGTCCAAAGGATCACTGATCAATCTGGAATCAGTCTGGAAATTGAAATTCCACCTTTTGGCCAAATGTTAAATTTGTCTGGGGGCACGCTAACATGATAATTGCTAACATCAGCATGCTAACATGCTCAAAATGACAATGCTAACATACTGATGCTAAGCAGGTGAGCTGCAGGGATGACATATAAGGCCAACACAGGAAGTTAGTGTATCGCACTCGATCCCTCAACTACAAGCCGCTGCGTCTTCAGCTACGCTGCTAATGTAGCTAAAAAAGCAAAGATTTAGTCAAAATAATTGTAACCTTGTTCCTGGTTGAATATCTCACGACCCTTCAGATTTATCTTGCGACCCCGCTGTGGGTCCCGAGCCCCCGGTTGAGAAGCACTGTACGAGTACGTTCTAATACATACAATAGAAGAAAAGAAAGATCAAGCTACTGTTATGGTCATGATGATGGTAATTGCGGTGATGATCTGTGTTGTGTTAATAAACTGTTCATAGTGAAACAGAGCTTTTCTTTATGCACTTTGAAAACAACACTGTGTCAATCAAACAGGCCTCGTGGTTATCTTGGCAACACTGTTTTCACATAATATTATTATAGTCGGAAACATTCTTGACAGACACGCTCGGATTATATGCTTACATATTTTTGTGTGTATAAGATACCGTAGGAAAATAAATGGCAGCAAAGACTGAGAAATGTATATTTTTAGTAGAACTTTGTCAAAAGAAACTCATCCAATGCACACACATTAACAAGTGTCCCCCACTCTCTACCAGGTGGACATCTTGCAGAAGGAGCTGACAGATCACGTTGACGACTCCAAGATTCAGTTCGACAACGTGGGCAAAGAGATCCAAATAATGAGGAGCAACTATGTGACGGAGGTCAGGGAGTGCCGGCGGTCCGGCGACGGCCTGGAGAGAAGACTCTCCAAGCTGGAAGGAGTGTGCGGACGCTTGGACTCCTTCTCAGACGGCCTGGAGAGGATCAGGGAGGGCCTGAACCGACACGTGTCTGGGCTGTGGAGCTGCGTTAATGGACTCAATGTCACGGTGACGTCTCACGGAGATCTCATCGACGACATCCAGAACGTCCAGCTGGAAAACGTCCACTCCGACATACACGGACTGAACTCGTCGGTGGTGGACCTAGTGGAGGAGTTCCACAGTTTCATAGAGCAGGACTTCATGGGTGAGTCGGGGGGCACGGGATTTGACTTTTGGACAAGAGACAGAAAGGGAGGCAAGGTCAGGGTGAGGGAGAAATGGACCAGAGAAAGAATCCAGGCGAGAAGCACTCACTTAAAGAGCCTTTAAAGTCTGCAATCTGTCTGAAAGAGGAGTTTTAGTAAACATGGGGGTGAAAGGAACGCTGGGTTAAATGTCTTAGCTTTCTTGACCTACTGTGCATGTTTTCAAAAGAAAAGAAACTATTTTTGTTGGAGAGCATTTTCTTTCAGGAGGTTTTTTTCCCCCAGCTGTGATGTTTCATTAGATGTTCTCCTCCCCCAGGTCCACCTGGTCTACCGGGCCCCCGTGGAGAGAGAGGCGAGCGTGGAACCCAGGGTCCTGTAGGACCCCAAGGGAGGGTGGGACCCCAGGGCAGAGAGGGCAAGCAGGGACTAGCTGGACCCCCAGGTAAAGACAACAAGCTTAGTCTGAGTTAACAGTTACTGATTTACAAGCTCTAAAGCTCTACGATACATTCTGATCATAAAAAATAAACAGCAAGAACGACTTTGTTGGATGATTAACTCACTTTGTCTTTCATCTTACTCCTCAGGTCTAAGAGGCGAACAGGGTATGAGTTGTTCTTACTAGCAATGAAAGCACTCATTACTGTGAGATCTTTCCTCTCGTACTAACTCCTCCTCTCCGTCTCCCCCGCCGCGTTCAGGTCCTGCAGGGTCCGATGCCCACGTGCCTCGCCTTTCTTTCTCCGCCGCGCTGACCCGCCCGATGAGGAGCGCAGGAACCATTGTGTTCAACGAGGTCTTCGTCAACGAAAATAAGGTCTACAATCCCAAAACAGGTGCGCTTCAGGTCGGCTGGAATTGTGAACAGATGCCCTCTGAGATCAGAGCTCTCTTTTTATGAGATCACCTCAAGGAAAAGTCATTTTTTCATGTGTAGGCTAACCGCTAAGTTAGCATCACACCGGTTCTCTCAACAAAAAGCCAATGGGACTTTTCCATTAGATGTTGGATTATTGCAGAAATACTTACACGTTTTGTTCAGCAAGATAATCTTCACAAATGAACATGACTTTTTAGATTTTTGAAGCGTGAATGCAATCGGCGGAAGTAAAAAGCTAACGTCAGGCTATAGAGGAGCTACACCACGTGAGTGTGACTGAACACATGGAGGCTGTGAAGGAGGACTAGTCAGCCTCATTTAGCTACTTGTTAGCAAGCGACTTCTGTTTAAGACAAGTGAAAGCTTCTCAATTCACCACATGGATATTTACTGATTTTATATCGTAGAACAAAACGTTAAAATCTCTTTAAATCTTTATTTCAGGCATCTAAACAAAAACACATTCAAAAAACTCATTGACTTTGAAAGAAGCGAACACCGGACTGACTCATTTCCTGGTTTTAGGACTCACTTCCGCCCCACCAGACTGACCTCCGTTGCATTGAAATGGTGGCAGAAATCAAGCGATATCTCAAACCTTGGGCAACTCAAACCAAAGTTATCTGCATGGCTTCATCTGCAGGCGTATGTTTGTAGGATGACCCGACCTTTTAAAATAGTGGTGTGTTGTCTTTTTAATGCCATCCAACAGGTTTTGTTTAATTAAAGTTACTTAGCAAACAGGGATCCAAGAATGTTGATGAAATAAGGGAGTCTGAGCTCATACACAGCATTAAGTTCACCATGTCACCGGCTTCCATCCTCCAGGCTATTTCACAGCTCCAGTGAGTGGGAAGTACTTCTTCAGCGGCATCCTGACGGGCCATAAGAACATGAAGATCGAGGCGGTGTTGTCCAAGTCCAACACTGGCGTGGCCCGAGTGGACTCGGCTGGGTACCAGCCCGAAGGCCTGGAGAAGCCCATGGCGGAGGCCAAGCACATCCCCGGAGCTGTGGCCGTCTTCAACATCATCCTGCCCATGGACGCAGGGGACACGGTCTGCATCGACCTCGTCACCGGCAAACTGGCCTTCTCTTCGGAACCGCTGACCATCTTCAGCGGGATGCTGCTGTACGAGACCACCTGATCGGACGCGGGGTCGATGTAGCCGGTCTCAATCTGTCTGCTGGACTGTGACAGACAGAGCCACTGGCTGGAACAGAGACTGAAATAATGACTGGATTCATTCAGCAAGGACAAAATAAACTTCAAATTTGACTTTATGTGCTAAAAAGGAAGGACAAAAAAAGTATTTTCTAACCACAATCATTAGTTTCACAGCTTTAAGGAAAAGAATTTGCGCCAATGTGTTTTTACAAAGAGCCACTGCAGGGTTGTCTTATAATTCCATATTTCATGCTGTTCTACAAACTTGAATTCTTTACAGATGACACGGAGATAGCCCTCAGGTCTGTCTCGTGTTAAGGAAAGGACATTTGCTTTGATGATAAAAGATAAAAGATGGGGGGGGGGGGGGGGGGGTCTTTTGTTTTCAAATGTGCAGAGGTTATTGCACAATATTTTTTTTTACTGTTTCTAACTAGTTTCTCTTCTTCAAGCTCACAGTTTCGTTTTGACCACAGGCAAATTCCCAGAAACATGAGGCTGAATGCCAGTTGTCTCAGAGTGATGTAGGGGACACGGTCCAAACCACCGTCCTTTAGAGGGAAACGTACAAATGAAGTCACTGACAGTTCAAGACAGAAACCGCAGCATTTTATAAATCACACTACAGCAAAACAATAAGACCATTTTAGGACATTAGCTATGCCCAGAAAACACGAGGGGAGGAGGAGGATGGCCGGGGGGAAGAATGGGGATTTCTTTTTTTTCTCCCCTTGTCCTAATAAGGGCCATCTAACGCTGGTGGAGGATCAAGAAGCTGAAGTTATGAAGCTGTTCCTTTCATTCTCTCTTACAGTGGAATTTTTGTGTAAAGCTACAATAACAAATAATGAAGCTGAACTTTTGTCTCTAGGCTACAAATCCCATCTCCTTCATGAACACACACACACACACACACACACACACACACACACACACACACACACACACACACTTCCTGCCTTTAGAAGTCTAATTGAAATGACTCTGCTTTATATCAAGTATGTAGATATTGTTGAATGGATTTTAAAAGGATAATTTTGTGCAGAGACGATACAGATTGGGTCACATGCTGCATTATATTGACATAATGGTGGAAGCAATACATGGATTAATATCAGCATATCAGGGTTTGATCCCAATGCATTGTTTTTTTCCTCCCACAACTTTTCCTTTCCAGTGTGGGAATGTAATGTTATATGTTTCTATGTATTGTATAACCTCGAAGGAATGTAAATATTGTTCAGCGGTTTCGCCCACATAAGATTTTTACGAGTTACCACTTCACCTTGCCGGGTATTGTATATGTTTTGTATGTTGTTTTGCCACATGTGTGCCTCAAATACAGATATCCAGTTTTACACAGCTGATGTCGGCAGTCTCTCATTTATCTGGATTGTGTTCCGTTTATTAAATGAGTCAGTACGTGCCAGGTTTTACACACCGTTTAGCCCGCTTCAGACTTATTTCATCTGGCACTTTATTGGCTTTCACAAATACACACAGCTGGGACGACTTTCTATTTCTGGCCCCTACTTTACACCCCCTCTCAACCCTTCCTCTTGACTGCAGTAGGTTCATTGTAGCTGAAGACTTCAAGGAGATGGTTGATAAGCCACTTGTTAGGCTGCACTGCAGTGACACCCTGTGTTCAGTGTTGTTACCGTCGCTGCTGAGGAACCTTGGAGAGAGTATCGCATGTCTTTGCACATTACTTATCAAGAGGTCTCTTTATAAACCCTTTCTGCACTCCAGTCATTCCACCGTCACTCATGCAGACGAAGTCATCCCTGAGACAATGTAAGTGATCTATGCACTGGCGGACAAGTGCAAAGAAGCGGTAATCTACTTAAGGATGTAAGGATGCATGATAAGATGGGACAGATGTAGCCTACATATGGTAAGCTGTTTGAGCATTCAATAGCTAGACTGGATCTGCATTGCAGATATCCTTAATTCAATTCTTCCCAGTCCAAATGAACATTTCAGATAGCCTTAGGTAATTGCATTTTTGATATGTAACATTCTGGATATCCGCTTTAGAATTCTTACTTCTCTCATTTCAGATATCTACAATCAAATTATTAGATCAGATATCCATTATGTCATTTTGAATATGTAAAATACAGTATAGTAAAAATGTAATTACGGAAACCCACAGTTGGCATTATGACTAGTAATAATGCAATTTCAAATATCTGCAATTATAATAATGACTGGAAAATACAATTGCAGATATCCATAAATGTATTGTGGATACAAATAGAAAGCAAAAAGGGCTCACTTCAGTTTTTGACTATATCATTTGCAGATATCTTGAATGAGAGTTTTTCTTAGTGAGAATTCTAATGCGGATATCCATTCTGGATATTAAATATGTAATAGTAAAATTAACAAAAGTCCAATACTAGTGGCCAAAGGTGATGTCACTTAACTAGGAATGACGTTGTAGATATCTTGAATAAAAAGTCTGACTATAGTCATAATGTAATAACGACTAGTTAAGATGACTGTTAATACTGATGATAGTCAAGCTCGGCTAATACATGTTTTAACGGCTTGTCACGCTATTCTAGTGAAAATACAATTTTGACGAGAAGAAATGCTATTTGGGATATCTAAACTGTATACATTGGACTGGCAAGCCGTTTGAACGTTAATCGAACCACACTCTGTAATTATAATGTTAGGTAATGTTAAATTATAATGTTAGGTAATGTTAAATTATAATGTTAGGTAATGTTAAACGGCTTGTTATAGCCTTTGGTGTTTGTGTTGGTACTCTGTGGACCCCAGGAAGACTACAATCACGACGTGAACGCTAATAGGGGTCCAGTAAAGAATGCACATTATGATTCGAATGGTGAGATTGGGAATCGGATGAAACAACACGTGGGAGTCCGTTACCTGGATGTTGATGAAATGTGACGTTTAGGGAACAACGTGTGGACATTAAGTAACGCTGGCCTATCTTATTTTAAATAGTATTCAGTTTACTTGTTGAAGTGTATTTCTGTTGTTTAGTTAATTTGGATTAAATATATATATATATATGATATGCTTTACAGTGGGCCTAGTGTCCACATGTCCTCTCTGCGGTCGTATTTGGAGCCACACGCATCATATTACCGAGCTCATCCCCAGTCCGTGAAGGCAGCATCAGCACAACGGACTTCCCGGGATTTTCGTGCCGTTGCCATGGAGCTGAGTTTGTTTCTGTGAACGGTCGAGCTTGAAAACAAAACAACACACAAAGTAAGGACTCTGCATACGTGTGACTGTCCTCGCTGTCCGGACGTGCTGGTGTCTGCGAACAACAAAGCGCAAAAGGACCTTTAAAGTGTTCCAGCACAGGTAAGAAGCGCGCGCCAAACAAGGAAACGCAAGGTGGCAAGCTAACATTCATTTAACGTTACCTAGCTTACGTGTGTAGGTGGGTGTAACGGTGTGTGAGGGTTTATCAGTCTATGTATTGCTCATGCCGCCACATGTTTCATTAACAGCGCGTGTGAGGTTCGTGTTTCTTGTTTTCAATGAAACACTCAGTAAAGGGTGAACACGGGTCAAAGGGTCAGGAACCAATCAGAACCAGTGATTGGTCATACGTAGGTTGTCACTTAGCTAACAGGGCTAACTAGATATAGTACATTTATTTATTGGAGTGAAAGTAACGTTCACAAGTACGAACTGGCTCACACAAAGTGTGCTGTACTGTAACAGTAAGTCCTCAGAAAGGACAACGCGTCCGAATGTTCGAGTTCAATCAACGTTAAACTTGTTTTAGGTGGAAAAAATGACAAAATACTGTCCTCAGACAAAACGAAGCGGTGCACTGACTGCTCACTATGAAGGCTCCACAGGCCGTTCAGTGACATAACTACAACACTGTGAGGATTGATCATTGAGTTATTTAAAATATACAATATTGAATATACTCACAAAAAGCCACACAATAAGCCCTCTACACAGCAGCCAGCCTGACATGTATTGCAGGGTAAACACAGGTGTAATTACCAGGGCCCTGGCCCACCTAAATGGAACAGGGCCATAATACATGTTATTAGTTACACCTGTGTTCACCCTGCAATGACAGGTCAACATTGCTGCTGGGAAACTTCCACCCTTCGGCGTTAGCATGTTTGTCAGGAAGTCGTATCTCCTTTAATATATATTCTTTTTTCTTTAACCAGCCCCCCTTTGACCCCATGATGAGTGGCAGAGTAGCAGAGGGCCGCCTGCAGGTCCTCCAGATCTACCGCCTGCTGCAGTGCGTCCATGAAGGGGATAAGGAGCAGATAGAGAAGATAGTGAACCTCGGGGTGGAAAACCTCATCAACCTCACTGATCCGCAAGACAGCACCAGTGTTCTTCACGTGGCAGTTTCAGCCAACAATCCGGGTGATGGGCCTCTTCTTTACTCAGATTATAGACGTTCTGTTTGAAGAGAACACGAGAGAACATGGTGCTCCACTGGCCTGCTGTACCAATTGTATCCTTTACAAATGAAGCCACGACTTGGTACATGTGAAAGCAATGGATTTAGGCAGTCAGTATGTTTACATAACTTGAATACTGCAAATATCCAGTTTACTGTAACGTTATTAGATTTATACCCACATTTTTTTTAAATAAATTGTTTCTTGAATTTATAGATTAAATTTGGCCTTTTTGCTGCACAGCTTTACTAATGTCCAGGACTTATAAGAGAGCATGTACACAAGGCTACTGTACCATTTATTCTAAAGAGAAATCAAGCAGTTCATAGAATGTACTGCAAATAAAACAAAGAGGTCACCTCAGTGTCCTGACTGTTTCTGTACTCCTCCTGACTCCTTACAGACTTGGTCAGCTTCCTTCTCTCCCTGGGAGCACACCCCAACATCCAGGACAAGAAGGGCCACACCCCGGCCATGTTAGCTGCCGAGCTGGGCAATGACGCCACAATGGCACTGCTGGTGCAGAGCAACGCTAATCTGAGACTCCAAGACACCGAGGGCAAAGGTGAGCTGTAGCAGGCCAGGCGTTACCATATCGCCATATAGCATGATTTTTACGAGACAAGTGGGCTTTTTTCCAATCTATATTTTTGATTCTCAGCTATTCTCAACCACTGGGTCGGGGCCTACGAGTGTCCTCATAGGACCGAGGTACCGCCAAACCATTAGATTCAATTAAAATAAGAAAATTGGAATTTTACAAAGCTAGTTATCTTTATATCTAAATGTACTCAAGAATTCACATAGATTAAAAAAAACATAGTCATTCAAACAAAGCATAGTGTCAATGACCAGTTATGTGTGAATATTACCATGCCGGTCACAGCATCATCACCAGGTAGAGACAGATGTGTGGTGCTGATGTTAGCTAGCTGATGCAGTGACACAAAATGAGATTGTTTTTTGAAATGAAAACGTGACGAGGGAGACAACCCTGTCATTACAGCTGACAGAGGCAGAACACAGTTGGTTTTTCTCTCCTTTTTATTCATGTGAGGTAACGGAACAGCGTCCCTTCCACTAATGTATTCTCATTTGAGCTTGAAGTGTCGATTTCTCTAATAGAGTTGTTTTCCATCTCAAGTTAGTCCAGCAGGTTCGCTGTGAATGCCTTACCTTGTCTCACAACTCATGAAAATGCATGGTGCCTCTGTTTAGATATTGATGAGGAGGCTGTATCCCTGTATCTAGTCAGCGAGCCTTAAGTTCTTCTCCAGGACCTTGTTCAACCAGTGGTGATAATGATCCCAATCACAGTGTGTCCGGGGCATCAATTACTGCAAACGACATTCTTTTGAGAGTGAGCGAACAAGAGAGGGAGAGAAAGAGAGAGCTTGAGTTACAGTGAGAAGAAAGGTATTTGCGCGTGTGCAATGTAAGCATGAATTCATGCTTTTGTATAATGCATGTTGCACCTGTATGTGTGTGCACGCTTGTGCACGGTGCGCGGATGTGTGCACGTGTCCGTCAGACCGCGTAGGTACATCTAATTACAGATCAACCTCTATTGGTGATCCCCACCTGTGAAACATGCTGAGTAACCTGATATCATCCTGCACTCCCCGAGGACTGGTTTGGCCCAGTCTCAACACTCACAGCCAAGCCTTTACCCCCATAGGCTGAGCCTCAATAGTCAGTGTTATAGAGGGCTGGGTGGGCTGCTTCTCCACTACAACATTACAACTATAGTGTGTTTACAAAACGCCCATAAGCTCACAAGATATTTCTCTATTGTACACTCAATGCAAACAAAATGATACATCTTTACATGGACTGCTCTGATCTGACCAAAAATATAAATATTATCATCATTTATTATCATTTAAAATTATTTTTTGTGGCATTTTGGTCTCCATTGGACAGTTTATAGTTATAGTAGCGACAGACAGGAAACAATGGAAGAGACAGAGAGGTATGAACAACCTCCGGTTCTGAAGAGTGAAGTCAATAAGGAAGAGTCTTAAAGCTGCATTCTCTCTAGTGTCCACCAGGGGGCGACTCCTCTGGTTGTATAGAAGTCTATGAGAAAATGACTCTACTTCTCTCTTGATTTATTACCTCAGTAAACATTGTAAACATGAGTTTATGGTCTCAATCTCTAGTTTCAAGTCTTCTTCAATACAGCATGATGTTCATTTAGTACATTATGGTCCATTTAGAGTCAAACAGACCATAAAGCAGGGGATGCTTTAGGGCGGGGCTTACTGTGATTGACTCCTCAAAAGAACTACATGGTGACGGCACTTCTTATATACTGTCAACAACGAAGGTTATGTGGTTATATGGCTATTGGGCTTATGAAGTTGTTTTGATAATGTTGATATTAAAATTTCTTTTTGAGATGCAATTTAAAAGCTGAATGTCTTAATGCCTTAATCTCTCTGTCTCTCATTTAGAATTCTATGCTTTTCTTCCTCTCTTTAGGCCTGTTATTCTACTGCATCTACCCCACCAAGCGTCACACCCGCTGCCTGGAGATGGCTCTGAAGTGCGAGGCGGACGTCAACAATGTGTCAGCGCAGGGGACTCATGTCTTCCAGTTGATGTGTGAAAAAGCCCAGGAGTGCACCCCCATGTGTCTCATCACGCTGGGTGCAGGGGCAGACCCCAACGCAACAAATAAGGTTCTTGAATACAATGGGGACTGACACCGAGGCATTGTGGGAGCTGAGTGGGATCTGAGCACACAACATAGCGTGATGTTCTTTGTGCTGTTTGTCTAACCTAAGACCGACTCCTCTCCCCTCTTTCCCGTCAGAAAACCGGCGTCACGGCGTTGATGGAGGCAGCCAAGGCGGGCTCCCTGCAGCTCGTTAAAGCCATTCTCAAGGAAGGGGGAAACCCCAACGCCCTGGATCGACAACGCCTCACAGCACTGCACTATGCCGCCATGGGGGGCTTTTTTGAGGTGTAGTATGAGCTCATCCCATGTGACTTCTTTTACTATCAAAATGACTAAATAATATTAAATAAAAAATATGAAATATGATTAATTACTAATATATATGTATACAGTTATAATTAAGGTAATAATAAATACAAACGGAAGCTGAAGAGCTGTTGTCTCCACACATTAGCTGTTTTTCTTCCTAGTTTTCTGAACTAATTTAAATGACTCAAATTACAGTAGTTCCTATTAGTAACAGTGGGACTTTAGATGAGAGATTCTATGTGTTGCTCTGTGCTGTTGTGTGCCTTCTAGTTGATTCCGGTGCTGTCCGCATACTCAGCAGACATGGGTGTGATCAACTTAGAGGAGTGCACAGCCCTACACTACGCCGCCGCCACGGGCAATGCTAACTGCTGCAAGTTCCTGGCGCAGAGAGGTGATGTGAGAGAGTCTAACGTGAGCCCTGCTCTGTGGGAACTACTCCTAATGCCATCACAGGGTCAAGACAGGATCTGTATTTGTGTAGTCGTATGTTTTATAAGCTTTAATCTCTGTAGAGAGACATGCAGAGCCAGGAAATTAAATCGTCTTCTCTCGTCAAGTATTCGACAAAAGAAAGAAGAAAGTCGTAGAGTATGAAGCTGCAAACACTGTCCCAAATGTAATTAGATGTGTTTATATTTTCCCTAAAACTGTGCTGGATGTTCAGGTTGTAACCCCAAACTGAAGAACCAGGAAGGTTTGCTGCCACGTCAGATTGCCAAAGCGGCGGGTCACAAAGCGGCAGCCAGGGAGCTGAGGAAAGCAGAGCGGCAACAGGGCAAAGGCAAGAAATCCAACAGTGTGATCCCCACATCAGATCTCTGGGGCCTGACCCTCCACGACTGGTCTCACGAGCACGAGGCTGAATTACGGCGAGCCTTTGAGAACAACTCGGACACAGTTACCGCCGAGAGGTTTATTTCAGTGTTGGGAGAACTTAAAGCTCCGGTTGAACGAGACCAGCTCAATGCGGTCATCTCAGCACATGGCAAGGGGGGAGAGGGCTACGTCAACATTAATGATTTTATCAAAGGTGTCACGTACATCAAGAAACCATTCCTCCTCTCCTCTTATATGGCAAAAAAGAAAAAGGGAGAAAAGGGAGGGAAAGGAGGCAAGAAGAAGGGTAAATGTGTCCTCCCCGTGCCCATCTGCACCGTCCCACCGGAGCTCCTGCCCCGGCGACCGGACGGAGGCCCACCCCACTTCATGATTCAGACATACTACAACTGCTCGGACATCCGCCGATTCGACCGCGATCACCCGCCAGAACATCCCCTAATGAATGACTCAGGGTGGTACGTAGAAAAGCCAGAGAAGGTCTACGTCAATGTCAACTACTGTGTGAAAAGTGGAGACCTGGAGTCTCTGGACCTGGCTCTCAATCAGGGGGTTCCTGTGGATGTCCAAGACCAGTTCTACAAGACCCCGCTCATGGTGGCCTGCTCCAGTGGCAACTACGAGGTGGCTCAGTATCTCCTCAGTCGGGGGTGAGAAACATCACGCTGTCTTATTTATTTGTATTTGTTAAGATTTGCAAAGATTTTCCCACTGAAGCAATACAGACAATGTGAATTTAAAGCAGCTATTATCAATATTCTAATAGTAACCATATGAACATAGTAAACAAGGGGACAATTTGAAAGGAGTCGCTTGCAGTGAATCAACAGCTCCCCTCGGCTTCACTGAGCCTCAAAACCAGTTCCATTCTCAGCTGTTGTGTTGACGTGTTCACGTTAATGTGAGATTACATGTTGCTGGTTTTAAGTTATTATCCTTAAGATCAATGAGATGATGTTATTTCATGTTAATCCTATGAAGTGACGCTCGTTAAACATGGTAACACGTGTGTTCCTGAAGGGCCGATGTGAATGTGTGTGACCAGTTCTTCTGGACGCCCCTCCACCATGCGGCTCACGCTGGCCAAGTGGAACTCACTGAACTTCTGGTGAAGGCCGGGGCCTCCGTAGACGCCCGGGCCCTCGGAGGAGGCACGCCCCTCATGAGGGCCATCGAGAGCTCTCGACCCTCCTGTGTGGACTTCCTCATCAAGGCGGGCGCCAGTGTCGATGCAGAGAACAAGAAAGGTTTGACTGTACATCTACAATACATAGAAGTTCATTTAAAACACTAATATTAAACATATTGAAATAAACATAGAGAAATATAACTGAGTTGGATTTCATAACATTTTGAGGAAGCAACATAGACAATAGGAGCCAGTAGATTTGGTTTACAGTGAACACTATGAATTCATTATAAGCTGCTTAAAACTGACTTGTCCTGTCATGTGATGGACCATATTTTATTTCCCTTCAGAACAAAACTGCCTCGACATTGCCAGAGCTTTTGCTGACTCCAGGATAATTGACTTGGTCAAAGACAAGATGGACTCTCTGCCCAAAGCAAAGGAGACAGCCAAGGGAACGGGGGGCAAAGCTCAAAAGCCTAAACCTGCTAAAGCAAGGGTACCCAAGTAACTGCATTAAAATCTTCCATCTTGTGGCTTTAAACTTTTTCTGTTTCCCTCATGTTTAAAGTTTAAATTCTGTTCCTAATTCACTGTTCACTGTCCACACAACACATTCAGGCTTGTTAGGAAAAAGAACCATGTCAGTCACTGTCAGACACCTCCGATCCTACCAGTCACTGTCAGACACCTCCGATCCTACCAGTCAGTACACCTCAGTCTGCTTCCATCAACTTAGTATAGTCTCATCGCATAGCTATAGTCTCATCACATAGCTATAGTCTCATCGCATAGCTATAGTCTCATCACATAGCTATAGTCTCATCGCATAGCTATAGTCTCATCTCATAGCTATAGTCTCATCACATAGCTATAGTCTCATCGCATAGCTATAGTCTCATCGCATAGCTATAGTCTCATCGCATAGCTATAGTCTCATCGCACAGCTATAGTCTCATCACAGCTATAGTCTCATCGCATAGCTATAGTCTCATCACATAACTATAGTGTCATCACATAACTATAGTGTCATCACATAGCTATAGTCTCATCACAGCTATAGTCTCATCGCATAGCTATAGTCTCATCGCATAGCTATAGTCTCATCACATAGCTATAGTCTCATCGCATAGCTATAGTCTCATCACATAGCTATAGTCTCATCGCATAGCTATAGTCTCATCGCATAGCTATAGTCTCATCGCATAGCTATAGTCTCATCACATAGCTATAGTCTCATCACATAGCTATAGTCTCATCGCATAGCTATAGTCTCATCACATAGCTATAGTCTCATCGCATAGCTATAGTCTCATCACAGCTATAGTCTCATCGCATAGCTATAGTCTCATCACATAGTCTCATCACATAGCTATAGTCTCATCACAGCTATAGTCTCATCGCATAGCTATAGTCTCATCACATAGTCTCATCACATAGCTATAGTCTCATCGCATAGCTATAGTCTCATCGCATAGCTATAGTCTCATCACATAGCTATAGTCTCATCACATAGCTATAGTCTCATCGCATAGCTATAGTCTCATCGCATAGCTGTAGTCTCATCGCATAGCTATAGTCTCATCACAGCTATAGTCTCATCGCATAGCTATAGTCTCATCACATAGTCTCATCACATAGCTATAGTCTCATCACATAGCTATAGTCTCATCACATAGTCTCATCACATAGCTATAGTCTCATCGCATAGCTATAGTCTCATCGCATAGCTATAGTCTCATCACATAGCTAAATGGAGCAAAAGGACATGATTACTATAGCAAGCTAACTGGTCTCATCAACGCTGTTCATCGTCTCAGGCCGACTCATCAACACCGTTTGACTTCATTGGTCTTTCTGCTCTTTGCTGGTGAAGATAGACCACCAGAAGAGACCTCGCTGTGGTCTTTGTGGCTGCCATTGTCACACGGCAGGCTGGGATATCAAAGTAAAACGTAGACAACATTTGACTGGAGGATATCTCCCACCCTCGCTTTTCATCTGTGTACTCCAGCGTCTTCCGTCAGCATGAGGAACCGAAGCCTGTAACCAAATCTGATTCCTCTAAGGCAGCAACTTGTAAGCAAACTAGACCAGATGTCTTATGTTACACCTAGACCATGCAAGCAATTCAATTTGCATTTCCTATTAGGAATCAGGCCCAAATCTGACACAATGTATTGATTTTGTCTTTAGCAGGTGCTGCCGTAGCACACGTTCCTCAGGAATATCCAGTTTAAATATAGCTGCAAGCAGCAGTTCTGGGGAGCAAGAGCAAGTCCGTCACACAGAATAAATTGCACACAAGTACAACATGGAGCTGTCTACCCACTGAGCTTTTCTTATCATAACCCAGAAGAGCACAGGGGCGATAGAGACCACTTCCTTTGTCTGCTCCTGCAATAAACGATGAAGACAATTGATGACGGAATTGCAGAAATTCACTCATTACTACAAGAAACCGATGAGCCTATTCAACTTACATCCACTGGAACTTATGAGCAACCCAGTTGCTGTAAATATTGCATGCACCCTTAAGTCAAACTAGATGCTTTTCATTGCAATGTAACACTCACATGTGGCTTTGGACCTGTGAAAGTCATCACTGAATTGGTTAGAAATAGGATCCTGTAAATGAGACGGACACAAACTATGAATATGGTCATAATTCTTGTGTTTTCATGAACACGATCTACTGTCACAGTTAGACCACGTCTTAGTTTGTGGTTGTAAAGCTTCACAGGGCTCTGATCATCGTAGAGGTCACAGCAGGTCATTTTATACGGTGACGTCGACTTTCAAAACATGACATCACACATGAATAGAACTGGGCTCATTGGATCCACAAGTCATACCCAATTAATGCAGTTCCAGTATGTGTTAGGGACCCCACTATGAATGCATATTCAAACAGCATTTTGGAATAGGGGAGAATAACTTATATATATACATATATATATATATGTATATATATGAATAAATGTATACTGCACGCAAAAAACTACATGCTTTTTGCCCAATTTTCATTCACATATCTTGAGGTGAGAGGTCGAGTGAATCCTTTGGAAATCGCCATCATTACCTACAATTGAGCATGAGATAGTAGCGCTTGATTCCTCAGGTTTGATAGTCTCATATGATACCTGAGCCAAAGGCCATCCAGTCACCGACAGGTTAAACCAATTTGTTTGACTAAACTTATCTTTTAACCATCTTTAACCTCATTTCTTCTACTTCATAAAGTCTTTACTACTTAATTGATTTGTGTGTCAGCTAAATATTATAGGGTTCAAAACAGTGAACACCACAGTAAAGGCATCCATTGGGCCTTTAAAGCTAATCTTCACTGTTTAAATGTCCAGACGTGATGTCGACCAGCCCCATATTCACTGAATACCTCAAGAGTTTAAACCCACAACAAGCTTGAGACATAGAAGGGAAGCTGACATTGTGAAATGTAAGTTGGGCTGTCGAGATGGACCAGAGGTGATGATAGAGGGATTATTGTGTTGACTAACATTTAAAACCTGCATTTCTTGGACTGACTAAGCGATCAGTTCAGTGGTCTGCCACAGACTCAGAAACAACACCTTCAAGTGAGTACAGGTCTGTTGTTTGTAGAATACGCTGCTCTGGACACATCTTCTGACAAACAGCTGACATATCTTACCCTTCATTTACTCTGGCTGACCTGGTGCTGATAAGCCCTTCCAGCCCTGTTCAGTAACCCCTCTCTCTCTCTGAGTGACCTGAATCTGACACTTGAAGAGTACTTGATTTAATCTTGGTGTCCCCTGCAGGACGTTACTGCAGAAACTTCAGTGCTCGCAGAGACATCGACTGCAACAGCGGGGAAGACTCCTCCTCAGAGGGATTCCAAGAGCGTCATCCTGCAGAACACCAGGATTACGACGGGGAAAACTAACACGGTGGATATCACCTTTGTGCCAAAAACGGTAGGACTCATCACCATTCACTAGCGTCTGCTTGATAAATACAAGTTAGTACTTCATGTCTGAACATACCACTAAAGATATCCCGTAAACTGCCTGTGAAATGCATTTTGATACATTTCGAGCTCAGCCTTGTTAGTTGTAGATGTTTTGCCGTTGAATAGGGTCAGATTAGGCAAATGTTTAAAGGCCCTATAATGCACATATATTACACACCAATGATATGCACGATATACTGCTCTCAAATAAACATCTCTGAAGGTGAACATGTTTCCAGTCCAGACACTGGCTTTCTTTCTTTTTTTATATATTTATTTACAGTTTAACAAGACAGAACTCCAGAACGTTAAGGATACAATACAGAGGGAAAGGAGAACGGAAAAGGGAGAGAATCTTGGAGTACATCTTGGTTATATCAGGTCAAGTCAGCATCGGTACTGGTGTTTTTAATCTGGCAGGGTAAAGTCCAGCCCGGAGGGGTCCACCATGTCTAAGACCGGTTTACATATCTTGACAAATCCCTTGACATTGTCATGGAGGGTGTGGGTCACACCTCCAGAATCCCCTTGTACCAATCGTCCGTGGAAATGGTATCTTTAGAAATCCAGAATTTAAGAATAGTCTTTCGTGCTATATACAGTATTATATATTATATATATATTATTATATACAACAGTATTCCAATCAGTTTAGCGTTGTTGCTGCTTCTTGCACTGCTCACTTTAGCTGCCAACATACATGGAGGAGGTGAAAGCTCCAGGTCACATCCGATCAGAGAAACCACTTCGTCCTTCACTTCTCTCCAGAATGTTTGTATCTTTGCACATTTCCAAAACATGTGTATATAAGTACCAACTTCAGAGTTACATTTGCTACATGTAGGGGAACCTAGGCCAAGCCTGCCCCTCAGCAGTGGTGTACAATGCAGTCTGTAATATTTTAAATCTGTGCTACAGCTCAGAATGTTAAGTGTGTTTTCCATAATTGATGTCCATATATTTTCATTTATCTGACACTCCATGTCAATCTGCCACTGTTTGCGGATGTGGTCAGTGGAGTAATTAAGATTCAGGCCAAAGGTTTCATAGACATGAGAAATTAATCTTTGTGGTGTGGGTTGTCTGAGGATTTCTTCCAGAAAGCACATGTTTGGAGCATATAAGGTGTTGGGTATATAATGTCTTATTTGTAAATAGCAGAAGAAATGGGACTGTTGGAGAGAGTGTTTGCTCTTCAGGTCCTCAAACGAGTCCATTGCTCCTCCTTCATAGAGTTTGTCAAGTTGGTCCAGACCTTCTCCTGCCGGAGCCTAAACACAGAGTCTTGACTTGTTCCAGGTGTTCAATGTGTTCCGTACAATGAAGTTATTTTGAACCTCCAGTTTTGCCCTTTTGTAGTTTACGAAGTTCTTTAAAGTGATTAAGCCACAATTTGTCGACTCCATGTCTATCCATGCGTTTGTAGCCTCTGGATTCACCCACTCATATATGTACCGCATTTGTGCTGCCCAGTAGTAGAACTTCATGTTAGGGACTCCCAGTCCTCCTTGTTGTTGCTTTTCTGTAGTTTACCTATTTTCATTCTAACCTTTTTGCCCTGACAGATGAATTGTGTGAACATTTTATCCAAGTCAATGAAGAAGCTGTTGGGAATTGAGTTTGGCAGCATCTGTAGGGGGAACAGTAACCTAGAAACTTGCTTTCTTAATCGTATTTAACAACAGAAGCTTGTGATTCACGGAGTTATCAGTGCACATGAGTTCAGTACTGTACACAACTAACTGAGTAATTACATAAAGTTGTCTCTGTCTATATCTATTCATGACTTTCTCCTGCCTGACCCGTCTCAGGTTTGGGGGAAGCCGCCCACCACCGGCCAGCTGATGTCAAAGATAGAGAGACGGAAGGAGCTCTTGTCCCTGAAGGTGGACTTGGACGACTTCATGATGCCTTTCAGCCAGAACATGCAGAGGAAAACACTGACCACAGACTAGACCCAAAGGAGGTTAGGCAGCAAGAGACACAGTTAATCTCTTCATCATTACGGCTGTAATCAACATAGTTCATCATGTAGCTCAACCTCTTCAGTATCAGAACAATGTCAATACATAGTCAGAAACAGTACATGTATAATTTCATCACACGACAACTTCATGCAATTAATAAGAATGTGAATACTCACCTCCAAGGTACTGTACAGTATACCCACAATGCTCAGCAGGCACTGTTTGTATATTGTCAAACAAAACTGAAATAAAACAGATATATAAATGTTAATACACTGGAACATGTAAAGATTTTGTACATAAATACCCAACTGGTGGCAGCTGTAGTGTCAGCCTGGTTTCATCTGAGAGACGTTTTGTCTGAAATCCCTCAAAGTCAAAGGTTCTCTGTACTAACTGCAGAGCATTAATATATCATCTATGTAAAGATATAGAGGAGTAATATCTCCCTGCTTTGTTTAGTGCATGTCGGTGCATGTGATCGTTAGCTCTGTCAGCACCGCTGCTTGCCGCCGGCTGAGCTCTTGCCATGTTGAGGGCCGTGTGGAAGCAATAGATTTCATACTGAGCACCTTTAAAAGATGCAGTAGGTCTATCTTCAACAGTCAGGTGTCCATATGTGTTACAGGCTGTGACTGAATTAGAGCTCTGCTGTAAGTACGTACTGCAGGTAGGAAGTCGGGTTAAAATCCTCCGCTGACTCTGCAGTGCTGGAGCTGCAGTGAGAACCGTGTAGAACCGTGTAGAACCGTGTAGAACCGTGTAGAGCCTGTTAGAAGCTGCTGAGGAGAGGAGGAGACAGACGCTGCTGGCTCGCTCTTTCTGTCTTCATCTTCCCTTACTGGAACATTCTTTACTCAGACATATGCTGCAGTCACACAAAAGAAACACGTTTACTCAACAAATGATCAACTCAGCCAGACGCTCGTCCGGTTCAGTTTGATGTCACTGCTGCAAAACATCAAGTTGCCGGAGGAAAAAGAACTGCTCTCCGTCCAGATGCAGTTCCGTGTTGAAACCACTGTGTAGCGCTGTTTGGTCATTTTAGCATTGCATCTGGTTTGGTTGGTTATTAAGCTGGGAGAGGATATAACTTGGAGGGAGCTCTGGTGTTTCTAGCACAGAAAGACATCAAAATGGCAGCCGTGTGCATTCACTCTTCTGATGTTAGCCACTGCGAATGCTTTGAAAAGGGAAACGGCACTTCCCGTCTTAATGAAAACAGATTACGTGAATGGCTTCAGGGTGGCTACAGTGTCCGGATCGTATATTTAGTTGTTGGATGTCCACAGCAGGATTTATCTGAGGAAACAGACACGCTTTTCTGTGTTGAATGTCGCATTGACATCGCACACTCCCACCATCACCACCACCATCAGCAGATCAAATTAGATTGCAGTGTCCTCAAGGTCCATGGGGACGCAGTTATATAATCAAATATACGGCTGTGAGGTTGGTAACACAGGGCCTGGATTGTTTAAATATACTTAGTCACAACACCGGCGATGACAGGGATGTGAGGAGAGAGGCAGAGGAGGAGAGAGGAATGAGAGCAGAGAGGGGAGGCACATATGTGACGACAGACAGAGAGAGACGAGGGAAGGAGAGCACCGAGGAGAGGAGGGGGGTCGGGGTATGGGGATGGAGAGAGAGCGTCGGAGGGTGACTCAGAAGACTGGGGGGTGGGGGGGGAGTGGGCGGGAGGAGAAGATGAGGGCTTTTCTAGCACAATAAGTGGCACACAGGTTAGAGGGAGGAAACAAGGCTGCTGGCTTCTGATTGCCGGCCGTGACGCAGTGTGTCTGTCGGGGGCCTGGTGCGGTCCTGCAGTATGTGTGTGCGTAGCGTTGCATGAACGTGTCTATAAAGAATATAGAGATACATGTGTGTCTGTGTACATGAAGGAATGCTCGTCTTAGTCATGATGTGTCATTTAAGGCTCCATAACAGACCGATATCAGTTTTCCTGTGTGAATCATTATTATGAAACATTATCTGTATGTGTGTAGAAGAGTGTGTGTGTGTGTGTGTGTGTGTGTGTGTGTGTGTGTGTGTGTGTGTGTAGGCTGGTGCGACTGTGCATTTGTATGTATGGAAGTTTACATTATTCAGGTTCCGCTGTGCCCTCAAGGGGAAATACGTATTATATGCGTCTGCGAGAGTGTGACTGCTAAAATGTTGAGCGTACATACGTGCTATTAGTGTCTGTGCGTCTGAGCTCAGATCAGTGTGTGTTGCTGCCAGCAGCACTGCAGTCTCCCAGCTCTGGTCCTGCACCGCTTACTCAGCACTCCAAGCCTTCACTTCCCAAAACAACCCACTGGGACACACACACACACACACACACACACACACACACACACTCACTCAGTTCATTTATCACATTATAGTACGTTATTAATACGATCTGATGGGGCGTTACATTAAGTATGCATGAGCATACAGATATATGCATAGTGTATAATCCAATAATTGCAGGCTGTATGCAAGCGAGCATACACAGATGGACACTGGACATCTCATGCATACAGTGACACACACACAGATGTACTGGCAGTACTCTCAGTGATCTCACTGGCTCCTTTAATGTGTCGACCTATATAATCGCATTAGGGTTTGGAGATATGTCCAAAACTTTCTATCCTGATATAGATCATATCATATCTCGATAACGATGTGTACCATAATATAGCACGTTTTCTGATCATTTAATAAATAAATAGTCTAAATAAAACAACTAAGAGATCCACAGACCTTGTTGTGAGCAGTTTCATGTCGGAACTATACATGAAACTGCTCACAACAAGGTCTGTGGATTTAGGAACATTAGTGCAAAATCATCAGATTTTTGGAGAAATATATCTCATTGTATGATTTCTTCACAATACAATTCCATTGAAAGACGATACATTATCTCCCAGCCCTATTTATTATGTGTTTCTAATATTTTACATTATATTTATTATTGTATATTATTTGTCTCCCTTCATTTTTGTAAAAGAAGCGGACAAGATATTACAAACATTTTTGAATATAATGCAGTCCAGTTCAACACCACTGCAAACTGCAACCCTTAATATTTACCATATTGTTAAATGAACAGCTCTCAGGCAGTATCCATCCAAACGTAACATGAATACCTCTGTATGCTGAGCTGTTGTATTGGATAACATCACATTGTACCAGTGGCGGGCCGTGGATGTTATACCTGGGCCTTCAGTGCTGTCCTACTACAGTTGAATTACCTCCTAATAACCTCATTATGACTCATCAATCCAGCAAACCTGCAGCGGATCCACGCATTCCACCACACAAGAGCACGAGCCATTCAAATATTATTCATAAAAGCGACACGATAGACAAACGAACAGTAGTAACGTTACTATGTAAACTAACACGCAGTTTGTCACTTACCCAAACTTAAAGAGTTTAATCCCAGTACATCGTTTCAGTTCCAGTAAGAAGTCCTTCTGGATTCATGGGCCCAGTGATGACAGTCGAGCCTCCCCAGTTGTATTTCACTGGTCTGCTGCAGCAGGTTCACAGCGGGGCCGGGTTCCCTCCTCCGCCGGGGCACCGGCCGGCGCAGACCGCACGCCGGGCCGCGGTTGTGGAGCTGTTTCCCTGCGAACGTGTTCGTTGAGTTGTAGATCCACTCGAGTCTCTCCAAAAGTGTTCAAAAGCACCGTAGCTTGTGTCCTGCCGTGCTATGGCGTCCTCAGGTTAGCGTAGCGTAGCTCCAAACACCAGGAGCTCAGTTAAAATGAAACACATTCAGCCATAAAATGTGCAACGCTTCTCCGACGCTGTCAGCCAGAAATACCGTTCATACAAATCCTTTTCCTGCTGAGTCAGGGCTGCCAGCTGTGGGGTTGACGGACCATTTCTTACATGTCCAGCTTTTCCTGAAATGTCCTTCTTTCTTGAGAAAGGCGTTATCAGTAACTCCGCCACTAAATCCGTTTCTCTTCAGTCGTTGAGTGTTCAAAAAACAAAGATAGGTAAAAAATAAATAAACTACAACAAGCAAAACCCTACAAATGTTATAATTTCTTCCATATCTTTCAATTTGAACTCTCACTACTCAGACTAAGCTCTGCTGGCAAGTTAAGTTTCAGCTCACGATAGTCACGTGCTCGCCCACTGACCAATCACAGCGCACTCTGCACCTCACTGCAGAGCTGCACCTGGACTCTGAGCTGCACTAATGCTGACGTAGTTATAGGCCAGCTAGCAGGCTCTGACACGTCAAAGAATACGCCCAACATGTCAAACTAAAGATCTGATTGGTTGAAGACTATGACAATCAACAATATCGTCCCCATTCACTTAAACTGCACATGGATTCACTTGTGAGTCTGCAGGCCTCGGGCCTCTCTTCTTACCTAGAGACACAGAGGTGAACTCTGATTGGATAAAAGCTCTACTTAAAACAAGCTGCACTGGAAGCAGAGCAACTGAGGAAGACAGTAGCTGTGCAATGAGAAAATAAGATAATGGGGGAAAAAAATTATAATACATTTATGAAATATTATTAAATTATAAAATAGCTATAGCTTTGTGATTCTGTTTAGGCCAGCAGAGAAGGCCTTGAAGGCCCTGACGGCCCACCACTGCGTTTTACAGATGTACTTAGTAAAGCTGCCACTGAGTGTACTTGCTACTTCATTTTCTGCCGATCAATCACTCAAAACTAATTCATATTTTCAACTCTATTATAGACATAACACGCACACTTTACATCGTACATAACACTGAACATCAATAATGTAGATTCCTATATTATATGGATACTCAGTAATGCAGTTGGAAAACTATCATTTGGTCAGTAGTCAGCCGTTTTACTTTAAATTCAATGAATTTAATTAATGATACTGCGTAATACAGCACACGTCCGTTACGTAGAAGTCAACTGACACTGACTAAATATATCCACAGTTTTAAGTTGAAAGAAAATCCATTTCCTGTCATTTCATGCTGAGATGGATTCAGTGCTCGCGGTGTCTCCTCAAAGAGCCAACAGCTGTAAACACATGCAGGAATGGAAAGGCTGCGTCTAGAGAAGCAGTGGCGCTGTGGCACAGATCCTGGTTTAGCATTCATTATTGATGAGGGAGTCATGTTTCACACCAGCCTGACTGACTGTATGTAACATAACAGGGCCTCATGTGTGTGTACTGGATGCTGGTGCAGGTGTTTGGTACCTGCACAGGTTTACTGAGCAAGCAAACGTATTTGTGTGTGTGTGTGTGTGTGTTGCAGTGATTCATCATTCATTAGTGCAGCCGTGGCAGTGCCATAGATCTCTTCAGCTTTCCAAGCTATAGATTCCAATTTGCTGCAGGCCTGGGACTTTTAATATGAGGGTATTGATTTGAATTTCATAGTGAGACCAATAGCGCTGGGTGGTAAACAGAGGACTGGGTCTTGGCTCAGATAAACACACGAAATCCTGGGGGGAAAAAAGACAAAAAACTGATCAAATAAATATCT
>JAVDOI010000111.1:0-110000 GCA_032191485.1 Leptoclinus maculatus | reverse complement strand
CAAATACTATTAATCCACTTGGTTAACAGAAGACTTACAGGCTGCGGTTTGTGTCCAGTACTTAAACTGTGTGTGTGTGTGTGTGTGTGTGTGTGTGTGTGTGTGTGTGTGTGTGTGTGTGTGTGTGTGTGTGTGTGTGTGTGTGTGTGTGTGTTTCAGCATGCGTGGTTTGAACCACAGAGAGAGGGAGAGAGAGACACAGACAGTAAACTAGGACGAGAGAGAGAGAGAGAGAGAGAGAGAGAGAGAGAGAGAGAGAGAGAGAGAGAGAGAGAGAGAGAGAGAGAGAGAGAGAGAGAGAGAGAGAGAGAGAGAGAGAGAGAGAGAGAGAGAGAGAGAGAGAGAGAGAGAGAGAGAGAGAGAGAGAGAGAGAGGGAGGGAGGGAGGGAGGGAGGGAGGGAGGGAGAGGGAGAGGGAGAGGGAGAGAGAGGCTGATAGAAGGGAGCAGGAAACCAGACCAAACATGGGCACAGGTGACGCACAGAGGATACCCAGTTTCCATAGCAACAGGCAGGTGCAAGACACTAGGAGCTCATCTCGCTTTCGATCTGCTGAGGTGAAACATTTGCATTCCCAATACACACACACACACACACACACACACACACACACACACACGTGTTAAGAACCACACTGAGGTACAGTACATGGTGAGAAGCATGCTGAGCACATTACAAAAGCAGCGCATGTGTCATGATAGACACATATATGTGAACATGGTGCCAGTAAGATGTGATTGGCCAACCAGGACCCCGACCTTACTGACCCCACACACACACACACACACACACACACACACACACACACTGGGAAACGCCTGACACATCGGAGGTACAGGGGGATGGGCGGAGGATGAAAGGGAGTTGAGAAGAAGAGGAGAAGAATGAGCCAGGAGAGTGAGATTAAAGGGGGAGTGTTGAACCGTACCGTGTTGAAATACATGATGAAGAGGAGGAGAGCAGGTGGAGGAGGAGGAGGGTGATTGCATGGTTCCTTTAAAGAAAATGAAAAAAATCTAATCCAACAGTGTACGTCCATGCTAGCAGCTCTGTGCACCTCTATTTAGGCACAGCATCGCTTTGAGCTAAATGCTAACATCATACCGCTAATATGGTCAGAATGACAATGCAAGCACACTTATGTTAGCAGGTATGATGTTTAGCATGTTCACCAGTTTATTGAGAGTGTTAGCATGCTAACAACAACTAACTAGAACCAAACAAACAAACCGCTGAGGCTGATGGGAATGTTTCTCTGCAGGCAGCTGGTTATGAACAATGTTAGTCAAGTCACTCAGGACGTAGTGGTTAATGACTTTTTACTTATTTCTCCTTTAAAAAGTAATAATATTACTTTACCTAAAACTTTGTATCACAGGCAGTTAGTTACTCGTTCACCAACGCTCCATAGTGGTGGAGCGACCATCCCTAGAGCTGCTGGAAACACGTTGATACAGAAGAGATGGTATCTATTGCCCAGTGCAATCTCCTCTAGTTAGCATGACAAAGACAGAAACGGCTTCACTTGCCTGCCTTGATACAGAGCTCGTTGCATTTCAACTCTAGTCATGCAGCAGGGCAACCTCAGCTGGTCAAACATCCACACACACATTTATATGCATTTTTACATATGCACATATGGGAGATTGAGAGCACGCACATTTAGAGTCCAGTCGGCAGTAATGTGCCACTTCCTGTGAGCTCGCCAGGAGGGACGTTAGATTCTGGGCCAGTGCACGCTCACGACTCCTCCTCTGCACGTTTCCCTTTTCTCCCCTGTTCTCTCTCTGCATTACCTTGGCTTGTGGTACTTTACGTGCCACATACAGTGTGTGTGTGTGTGTGTGTGTGTTCATCATATTAGAGCAGGATACTTAATAACTTACATAACCTTATGTTGCATCATGTGGCTCCATCCTGCTCTAGTTTAGTCTCTTCTGCTCTTTTTTTTGATTATTTACAAAGACGACAGTCTAGCAAAAACAGAGAAAGAGAAAAGAAGAGATGAATGAAAGGGAAATCAAGACATAGCGGAGAAAGTAAGTAAGGAAAAAAGGGAACCAGAAGGACAAAATCAGAAAAGAGGAGGAGAAACGAGGCCATTGAGGTGAAGAGCTGCGTGTCGTTGTGGATCGATTCTCCCTGACAACCATCGTCACCATCGGATACAAGACCTTCAGTCCCACACGCTCTCCTGATCTATCAATACCTTAATCATCAGATGCTACAGCGCTCTCAGCAGTGCAGGATGAGACTGGAAGCTATTCTTCTGATGTGCGTTCACAGTTCAACACACCCAACAGGCCTGCAGAGACACAGACTCCTCACAGATTATCTGTTCCTTATAGAAAAAGTCTTGTTTGCGCTTACATACATAAATACACGTCTGATCAGGGATGCACCTTTGACTCATGTATTGTACTTAAATCTACTTGTATTTCAATGTTATGCTACTTTAAGCTTGTACTCCACTACACACTTCAAAGAGAACTGTATTCTTTTACATTTGTAGATTCAGATTTAAAAGAACAATAAAACACGTTGCACTGTCATGAGGCTGAAGCAGTGAGTGATAGTCGATGTTATCATTGGATCATTATAACTGATGCATTAATGTGTAAGCTTGATCTTAATGGTGTAACTGGTCCAAGTGGAGCCAATCTTTAAGTTACTGTGAGGATCTTTAACTGTTTAATACTGATGCCTCTATGACCTACATCAGTAAACAAGAAGATCCGCCTCGCTGCTCTGCTGGGAGCCAACACAGACACCACGCCGCTGGAGACCCAGGCCGTATTGCTGGGCCCACTTGAGGAAAGGGAGGCACAGGAGAACCAGAACCAGGACTGAGAGGGACAGACTGTCGGACCTGCTGCAGTAACATGAGGGACTCTGGTGTTCTGAAACACTACTGTCATTCACAGGGACCGCTTCAAGTGACACAAAATGAAAGTTCCTTGTAGTAACTTTAGCTACTTTGTCTTTTGCTGGCTACAGTAGTTCATTTTATTTATTATGTCATAGGCTAATCAAGTAACTAAATGTATGCATTCATGATTAAGCCCTGATGAATACACACAACACAACACAGTTGGACACGGCAGCCGAATCATACGAGATGCGTCGTGACAAGCTCTCCTACTGATGAGAAAGAGGCCTAATAGTGTGTTAGGTACGATGACTAAGGACTGATTTTTGAGGGAGAGAGAGATTCTAGTGCTGAGTCACAGCCTCCCCCACACCCAACCACACAGCCTGGCTGACTGGCTTCATCCCTCCTCTTGCCCTCGCTCTCCTCATGCACACACAGTTTCCCGCTCTCTACATCCCATGGAGTGTGTTCCACCTCTGCATCTCCTCATCGGTAATGTCAGACGTCAGTCAATTCTGTCCTCTGGATCTTTCACACCTCTTGATCTGTTTTCAGCCCGAGCCTATTGTTGTTTGCCTCGTCACTCGTTCACAGCTCCCCCCCCTCCGTTCCCTGAGAAGTTTAATTAAGAATGAAATCAGTCAGAGAGGGAGAGTGAGATCAGAGTGCGCAAGCTTGTCTGCCACGGGGTTGATAATGCTGTGGCTAATCTTCTCCTCCACTTGCTGTGTTTTGCTCTTTGACCGTGAGACGAAGCGCCGCTGAAGCCAAGCTCTCTCTTTGCCGAGTTCCCCAGACACTTCACACACACACACACACACACACACACACATGTACACACACACACACACACATGCACACACACCCTCCCTGCAAATACCACTCCCACTTCAAAGGCCTCTTCTGAAAAGTTAGTCATTCTCTTTAATCCCAGCAAAAAGCAAAGAAACAGCAAGCTTTAATGGATGAAAAGAAAACGAGAAGCAAAGAAGGGATGAGTTTCATTCTCTCAGTTTATCGGTACTCTTCTGAATAAAAAAAACATCTCCCCATCTTAAGGCGTTATATTATATTCACATGCTAAGTGACTAACTCACTCCAAAATCCTCCTAAATCCAGAACTAAGAACCTGCAGTTTTTAGACTTTATCAAATAGTTCGACCTGAAGCCGCTCTGTGAGGAGAACATGTGACCGATAAGCAGCAGAGCCAGGAGGACGTTTCCTGCTATAAGCTGACAATGCCTGGTTCAGTCTTCTGATAACCCTGTTAGACATGAACGTTATATTCATTTAAAATCCTCACAGTATTAATAGAGTCGCATTTACAATGGGAGTAGTATTCTCTCATTGCAAGACATTTAGTATTTTATAACAAGATATTACCTATAAAACAAACCTAGATGCATGGCCTCTGAAATATCACACAGACAGATATCAACAATACTCTGTATTGAGAAATTCGCGGCGCTGTCCGGGGTGCTGAAATAGCAGATAGCTTTGGAATTGGGACCTTTTTCTCTGAGTTCCACAATTCTACAAGTTTCATCTCAGATTCTCTGACTATACAGCGAGTGGGGGTGTAAAGAAATACAGAACCACGAGAGTTCATGGAGCAGTTCGATAGATGTGACTGAACCAAACAAACCAGGTCTGTCCTCTGATATACATTAAAACATCCTCTACTTCAGGAGTCACTGAAAAAATAGTCAAATGTACACTGAATAAAACTATTAAAACAGTTGAACAACAAAATAAGTGATCTGGGTGCGTTACAGATTTCTCTAGCCATGGTAGCGTGGCTCTCTGGTTATATCAGTTTGTCCAAAACCTTGGTCTAGACTGATATGGAGGGATGGATTTTCCATGGAATTTGGTACAAACATTCATGGTGCCCCAACTGATGAACTCAAATGACTTTGACCCCTGACCTTTGTTCCTATACCCGCTTTGCGTGAGTCTTTTAATGCTGAAGAACATAATACCAAAAACCAGGTTGTCTTTTAAGTATTTATTCTCTGCGCAGAGAAGGTTCAATCATCACAACAGAATGCGTACAGTCTCCGTGAGGAAGAAACAAGAAAAGAGTGAACAAGCTTTCTTTATACAGAAGGAGCAAAGGTGGGGGCCGATGGCCAATGTTACAGACATTTCAGTCTCAGACTTTTGGTCTCAGACTGATAGGAACAACAATGGAAAACAAACGATCAGCAACCAAACCAGCGGCCCAAAGGCCTTGGTGCTGGAACATTCTCATACAACACAGTTAGTTATTGTGAACAGAGGGAGAACTCTTCTTCTGCACAACAGAGACACGGTGAAGTTCAACTAAGTTCAGAACAAAATGACTTATCCATGAATACAATAAACTGAGTAGAAATATATACTAAGTAGGTAGAAATATATACTAAGTAAAAAATGACCATTACACCTTTCCTCCAGCAACATTTGTGGTTTTGATTCAGACTCAACAAGTATTGGATGGATTCATGTTCCGCTCAGGATTAGTGGTAACACTTTAGTCATCCCTTTACTTTTCATCCAGCTCCATCACCACCAAATACCTGATAAATACCGACGTCAGCCTCAGTTGTACATTCTGTTTCGTGTTAATTAGCAAATGTTAGCATGCTAACCCGCTAAGCATAGACGGGGTACCTGTTTAACATCAGCATGTTAGCATTGTCATTGTGAGCAGATTAGGATGCTGACGTTACCAGTCAGTTCAAAGCATCACTGCTGCTAGCATGGCTCTGGACTCTTGTTAGGCCCTGATCACACAGACTGGGTTCTGGTGGAAAACACTGCCTTTGTTGGTGTCCGTCAGAGCGATTACTTCAGTCTTTTCTTCTATTGTTGCTAGGTTCCGAATGAGTGCTACGTTAACTTAATGTAAACCATGAACTGTACCCTACCTAAAGGTTAATAGTACCGTTTAAATGAATGCAAGCAAGTGACTGGAAAGATCAACTAGGGTTAAAGTCATAAAGCTCTGGGTATCCAGCAAAAGTCACCACAATGAGGAAAACAATGCAAATGACGTCAGGCGTGTTTGTGACGCTCCTGTGAAAACGTGAGGCGCATAGAGTGTAAAGACGTGAGGCGCTCAACGCAAAAGCAGAGCGCAAGACGCTTCGCTCTCTTCAACAATTACAAGACGCTGCCCTAGATCGTTAGTTTCATTCCCTTAACGTGTAGAGTTTCCTTTAATCAAAGTGTTACTCCAAAGGTACGAGTATTTGCTGAACAGTAGAGAGTGACACTGACCATTTTTGTTTCTCCTGTGATTTCCATTTTCCCCTCATCAACCATATCAAAGCTACATACACATTGCCATTCATATTAGAGTTGTACGTGTGAGCCAATATGATATTCATTCTGTAATTGGGACCAATTACTCTTTAAATGAAATGATAGTGATATGATTGGACGTGTTGACAGCCCTGGACCGGCCTCAGGAACCTCTACTACTCCTGATCCTGGTGTCTGTTGCCTGCCTGCAAACAGAACTACAATCCTCCGCTTCCACGCATTCCTGATTTGGTTTGTTGTACCCCTGTTATATTATTGAATGAAGGACCTGTAGATTCATTCTCCTCGCCCCCCCCCCCCCCCCCCCCATACATACCTGGAGTCAGCACACACACACACACACACACACCCCCGCCTCTCTTTTCTTCTCCTCCGGCTCTCCTCTCCAAATGGATTTTTCATGCAGAGTTATCATTATCATTAATTTAGGAGACAGGTTCGCTTCAGAGCAATTGAAGACACATTTGTTACAGTGCCGAGTGGAGACAGCGGGGGGGGGGGGGGGGGGGGGCTGCTGAGTCCACAGATGATTCAACATGCGGGAGAAACATCATTCTGCTTGTTTCTCTCAGTGATTGATCACAAACCTCCAGTGGTAAAAGAGACAAGACAGGTGAAGAATTGTTTGTTAATAACAGATATGTGATGATAAAGTCTTGACAGTCTTTGGCTCTTGGACCCCCCCCCCCCCCCCCCCCGTGGAGTCCAGACACTGGTGGTGGTGGTGGCTGATGAGGCTGATAGAATGATGAGTTGATGAAGCTGATGAATCTGATGAAGATTGGGCAGAGATGGGGAGGTGGAGGGGTGCGTAACAGCAGCATGAACGTACTGAAGGTAGAGAGACAATCATATTTAAAGCTATCATTAATTTAGGATGATAGGCTCATCATCCTAAGCTACGTGAAAGGTGAACCATGTAAATGCTTCGTTGTGTCTATTGGCTAGAGGAGACCAGCTGATCAGAACAGCTGATTCATGATTGACAGCCCCGAACAATGACATCAATGAAATGAGTGAGAATGCGTGACGATTGAATGGCAGATGTATGAGAAATCAACTACGGGCCTAAGCATGCAAGAGTATCGTCTTCCTGACTGAACTTAGGCTGGAGCTTCATTTTGTTCTTTGTGTCGGCTGACTGTCTTCTGAATAACAGCGACAGAATGACAGTGTGCAGGAATAGATGTGTGTGTCTGTTAAGCCCATAGAGACAACACTGCAAGTCCAAACAACAACTTAAAGCACAGGTCTTCAACAGGGGGTCCGCGACCCCTAGGGGGTCCGCGGAGGTACTGCAGGGGTCCGCGAAATATTTGGTTGATTAGACAATTTTTTTTTTTTTTTTTTTCAAATATGAATGTGTCCATTATTGGAATAGTTCAGTATTGTATGCAAGATAGCAGGTATGTTTATGCATGGCAGTGGCACTAATAGGTCATCACTCATTTATGTTTCCACATTCATGTTTAAAATAAAAACATCAATTTGAATAGCTTGTATGATTATCATGCAATTAACAGACAATGTTGATATTAGCATTGGTATCAGTTGACATATATTAAAATAAAAACATGAATATATGAACCTGTGTATTATTATAGCTTAGTATTGAATGCACAATAAAGAGGTATGTTTATACACTAGGTCCAGTTTAATATAAAACACAATGTTATACAATATATATAGTCGGGGGTCCCTGCTCCATCTCTATCAGTTTGGGGGTCCTTGGCCTGAAAAACGTTGAAGACCCCTGACTTAAAGGATGAGGTTGGTGTGTTTGTCATTGTTCACGAATCCCATGAAAACGACCTGAAACAACAGTGTGCAAGTCCATCTCTCAAATCTCTCTCAATTCCTTTCCTATGTGCTTACATGAGAAAGCAAGAAACCACGAACTCGCTCCATTATTAATCCCCGTTGGGGCCCTCCTGCACCCCTATTTACCCCCAGTTCACACAGTCTTCTTCTACTGGAATACAACATGCCTTCAAGTTTGGTGTGTGCTAATTTGATTAAAACACAAATAATCTAGGAATACGCACCGTGTAAGCAAAGTATCAACTGTCTTAAAACTAGATTTTGACATACTCAAGACCAGAATCAGGCTCCAGAACAAGACCTATAACGCTTTAATACGTATGTCTGTTTGTATTGTTTAAGTGGTGCATATTGTCATACTCTACAATTAATCAAACTATACCACAAATCAATTGCCACACATGGGCATTGAGGGGACCGGGGCCCCGGGGCTTGAAGCCCACTTTGCCTGAGTAGTAATCCATCCTCGATCACCACACCAGCCGGTGAAGTGTGATTAGTCACGCTAGTAAACACCTATGTCGAGTCATGTTGCTTTGATTTTATATGCATAGTAAAGAAGGACAGTGACAGTGCAAGGCTAGTTTATTTTTGTTCTGGCACGTTGCCATATCTTTTTTATACCGGTGCCATAATGAAATACCACCGATTAGGTTGGAAAAGCTCAAACAAATATCCGGTGTGAAATGACCACGGATAACCCCGGATAAACCAGCAGCTCTGCGTTAATGTATAAAATAACGAATCCTTATGGGATTGAATCTATAGCTGTGGCGGGAAAACGTACAACACTGACACGTGCTGATGCCCCATTACAACAACAGCAGTTTATGAAGTCTCTCTCCTTCTGACAGATATCTATTAAAAGCTGCCTACTGCTGCTGACGTCAGAAGTGTCCGCCATCTTTGACGAGAGCTGCACTGCCCCCCCCCTCATTGAAGAAGAAGTGAGGAGGACTCATCCGACGCACAGTGCCTTTGCAGCATCCTATACAGAGAGAGAGAGAGAGAGAGAGAGAGAGGCTGGTATCGGTTAGCTGTTGATATACGCAGACATTTCCTCCCATACTGTCTGCGGGGCACCGACAACAGGCTCAGGTAAGACTGGAGACCGTTTTCCCTTCTCTTTTGTCTCATGCAGGTTGAGGTTTAGTGCGCTGAAAGCAGCAGAGGTTTTGTTATCCATGAAACGCAATTGTCGGACGTTTGGTTAGCGCCAGAACGGTGGCGATGCGTTACCCTGCATGGTTTGAGGGGAGAGATATAACAGGTAATTTGCAGCATTGTTCAGTGGGAAGATACGGGGTGAAGGAAGGGGAAGAGGAAGAGGAAGAGGAAGGGGAGAAGGCAATGCGTGACCTCCCCGGGTGATAAATCTCAAGCGCGCGTTGGATTGCTGAGAGCGCGGATGCGGTGCGCTATAATGCGTATATTTCCACTGTGGGCGTTTTCAACGTTTCAGCACCTCGGACAGCGCTAGAGCAGGGGAACACATCCCACACCGAGGAGGAGGCTGAACGTCTCAGCAGCTCGATGTTGTGTCTGAATCACCGCATCGTGAAGGACGCTCGGACAAAAGCGTTTCTCCCAGACACTCAGTGTCGTGGCTGACTGAGAACCTCACATCTCACCTCAAAGCTGACAGACGCAGCAGGTAGACCGCTGCTGTCGCAGCAACATCTGCCGCGCTCGTGTCAGCCAGAAGAAGAAAAGAAAGAAAGAACAGAAACACGCAGCATCCCCGCTGGTTTGTTGCGGTGTAAGTGCGGTCTGATAGTCATAGTAAACTGCGCCATGGTGGAAGTCGGTGGGAGGAGGGCAGCCGATAGGGGGGAGGAGGGGGGTGTTGGGGCATGATCCATCTCCATGAATGCGTCGCTTCCTTTTATTTAGTTTTTTCTTCATGCAGTGTCTTTGCATCACAAACCCGTGTTACATGTATGTGACCGAGGCATGGGGGGGACTCGAAAGTATGTCCTGCTGGTATAACGGTGGGCGGGCTGGGAGGGGGGTTCATGCAAGTAAGGGGGGGAAAGCGCGCCGGGGAGGACCGCGGTGAAACCCGCACTATGCCACACCCCCCCCCAACCCCTCATCCCATTCATCCAGCGCAGACGCACATCGCCCCGCACGCGCTCTGTCTGTCAATCACGCACGGTGTATAATAAAGGCTTGGTGCCCCCACACGGGCTCAGGTGTGTATACCAGTTTTGGAGTGCTGCAGGACGTAAGGCTGCATACACACTACATATAAAGCTATGGCACGAGTAGGCTATGCTGTTGCTTAGACCCTATTAGCTATATTTCAAAGGCACGGAGTCCTCTCCCTGCGTCATTTGCTGTGTTATGTGTCTTAATTTTCAAATTCCAAACTGAAAACATGTTAATTGGTGAGAAACAAGTGTTTAGTGTGTCGGATTGACGCCCCTGTGCTGCCCATACGCGCACCCACAGCACGGCTGCAGCGAGAGGCAACCCGAGCCCCGTGATGCAGAGATAAGAGGCGATCGATGGATATCCCGAGGTTCGACGATGCGGCAGACTCGGCTGTTGAAGTCCTGTTGATCTGTGTCGCACCTGGGATTAATTAATATTCCCATACGTGGGCGGTAGGCCGGCTGATGGTCAAAGACTGATGCTGCTGTCACCTGAGGATTGATTGGAATTCATGCAGCGAGCACTCTGACATGGGGATTACATGAACCGAAAGATGCCCTCACATTCCGTTGCTGAGTTTGTGTTTTTTAGAATAGCAAACACACACACACACACACACACACACACACACACACACACACACACACACACACACACACACACACACACACACACACACACACACACACACACAAATTGACTTCATAAAGGAAGAACAGCCTCCAGGCTGTGGACACTGACAGCTCATGACAATGGCAGGTTCTAGCCTACAGTATATATATATATATATATATATATACATATATATATATATATATATATATATAGAGAGAGAGAGAGAGAGAGAGAGAGAGAGAGAGCACTGTAAAGCCCCCCAAGGATGCTCCAGTTGCCATGACTATACCATGTCGCGTTATGCGGCTTGCACTGTTTGGACTGCAGAGAGAGGGGGATAGACAGAAAACAGGGAGGGGGTGGTGGTGGTGTGTGTGTGTGTATTTTGTGGGGGGGGGGGTCAGGCCTATACTGCACTACACTGTGAAGGGTCCGCGCTCTCCGGATAAATGGTGACTCACAACACCATCCCCGTGCGCTGATTGTTTCTCATTGTTCATTTCACTCGGCTGCCTGTATTGCTCCGCTCTGAAATGGAGCCAAAGCCTCGAGCACCGAGCCAGGCCGGCTGGCTGCGCAATGCGTGTTTTGGTGCAGGTGCGGGTCTCATATCTAGCAGCTCCTTTTTCTTCATTGATGTTTTCTGATTCAGGCTCTTACGCTAAAACTTCAAGGGATAATCAGGTGTGCAAAAAGCCAAAGAAATGCAGAGCAGCATGAGTCTTTCTGGAGTGTTTATGGTTTGAAAGGTCCTTAACAGGCCCAACCACTCACCTCGACTTAACATATGCATAAGCAACTCCACACATTGACCTCATGCTACAGCCACATTAACCCTCTGAGACAGACTAAACCTTCTACTAACAGTCGGAGGGATTTTTACTGATCTTGTGAAGTCTTGGTATTTGCCGGCCTTCACATATCAAACAACCTCAGCATTGTTTCATGTTTCTCACTAGAAGTCTTTATTTTTATACATCACACACGTCATGCTTCACAACAAGCTGTTTACATTCTGGAGCTGGAGATAGAAACCAGCTGGACTCAAAGAGAAGCATCTCTGATTCTTTGCTGGAGGGCATTTTTAAAGTGCCCATGAGCAAAGAACTAGACCACTGCCTCACTCCCTCTCTTGTAGAGTACTCTTTTTCAGTGAACTAAAAGCCCCACTGCAGTTGTCACAGTGCAGTTCTGCTGCTGTCGCATTAGTGACTGTGAGTTAATACCCTGTGGTGGTCAAGAGGAGACGTGGCTGCTCTGTCTGAGCAGGATCGTGTGTGCTGGAGACATCACGTCAGGTCCTCATCCATCACTTTATCTCATGACTATAGTAGTATTTACCTTTGTCTTAACCAGGTGGTCCGCTTCATCACAATTAAGACATATATATATATAAACTTTAGCTACGTAATATGATATATAAAGGACATTTGAAATAGTGTAAACAGAAACACATAGAGTGATATAAATCTTCTGACAAAGGACTAATCAAGTTAACGCAACACTGCATTTATAATAGGAAACGTTTCACATTTTGGGAAATAAGCTTATTGACTGTTTGCCGAGAGTTAGATGAGAAGATAGATTCCACTTTTACATCTGTTTGTTAAATGTTAGCTTAGCTTAGCATAAAGACCGGAAACAGTGGAGAATAGCAAGCCATGCTCCAAAGGTAACAAAATCAAACAACAGATGAAACAAACAGGGCGGTTGTTTCCAGTCTGTAAGCTAAGCTAAGCTAAAGGGCTAATGCTGTTTCATGTGTTACAGACATGAGAGAGTCCTTATCAATCTTCTCATCTCCCTAGATTTGTAAATTAGATTCAATTTGATTGTCATTGCACAAACTCTTTGCAAGAAAAAGATAAAGAAAGCCAAACTGTTCCCGTGAATGAAACGGGAGAGAAGAGCCTTGATTGAGAAGAAGCACAGTCTCCAGTCTGAGGTTATTGAAATCAAAAGGCAAAGAGTGTTTGTTTACTTCCAAGTGAGTGCAAAAGCTGAGTGGAAGCTAAAAATGGCAAGTCCGGGTGAAAGGCAGGGCTGAGCTTATTATGAAGTGTCCAGTCAGCCCTCGCGGGACGGCCTCTCGCTTCCTCAGAGACGCTCTGCACTGCATGCGAACAGAAACACAGAAACAAAATGGCCGCTCCAGAGGCTTCCAAGTAACTGTGCATTGCTTGCACCATTTTTGTTACATCATCTTTTATTTTGAGACAGCAATAGTTTGTTGCTTTCTTGAGTTTTTATTAGAAAGACACAACATGTTCTTGGTTTGAATCTCTTTTCTGAAACAGATGGATGGTCTCGTCTCGTTGTGTTGGGCGGTTACATGTTCATCATTGGAGATATGTCACAGATTCAAGCTGCATACTGTGGTTGTCAAGACTCCTTTCAGTGCTTGCAAGAAAGCATGACTTCTCTAAATATAGTTAGATTCCTCAGTGTGCCCTCTCACAGCAGTGATATGACAGCTACAGGAAACAATGCTCTTGCTTTTGAAGCTTTTCTGGACCTGAAAATCAAAAGCACTCCTCCCTCTCTTACCTTTCAAAGACACATTTATGGGACAGTTATCTGAGGCCAATCCACCGCGCTGTCAGCCACGCCATCATTCTGCCATCTGTCCGACCCACTCTCACGGGTTTAGATTGTTATTCCTTTGATTAATAAAAGGACGTTAGGGAGGGAAAATGGACTTGACTTGAAAGAGAGGGAATGAGAGAAGGGACCGAGATGGAAGGACCGAAAATGGAGACATGGAGAGCGAGAGAAACGTCCGTGACTGCAGTGATTTGAAGAATCAGATCGTTGTTCTATTCAGTTCTATATTCAGGTAAATGCCAGACGATAGCCAGACATCTCAAACACCTTTGCAAACGTATGCGCAGTCATAAACAATGTGTGTCTGAGGTTTGACTACGGCCAGCTTACATCTTGAAGTTCAGTCACTTGTATGGGATATGACGCAGACTGCTCCAGTTTCACATTGATCTGTAGCTTCAAACATATCACTCTCACCGCTGCATTAGCCATCCTCTATTGTAAAACCATCCCTGCACAACCAAAGCTTACATTTCCACAATAAAAGCATGCATGGACATCTTATCCCCGCGTCAGTGAAGCATACAGTCACCAATGAATCTGCTCGGGTCAACACCAATACGCCCTCTTCATTACATGGCGTTGTGTGCTCAGGTGCGGGGACAATACGACTGTATCAGTCTTCTGCAAACACGGCTTTCATTCAAGGATCAGGAGTGCTATGTGTGTGTTTTTGTTGCTGCTGTAGGTCTGTTGGGTCGGGTAATTTATGATGCTGCAGTGCAGCTGAGCGGGGCTGTTGGTGCAGGTTAGCCACAGGACAGAGGGTACACCGAGGATTGTCACACTTTAACTTCATTATGCAGCACACGAAACTGCATTATACCGGATGAAGACTGCATACATTATAGGGTGTAATGGCATGCGTGGTGTGTTGCATTATGGATCTGTTTGACTTCACAGTCGCTACGCAGATATCAAACCTGTCACTTTTCAAATGACATGTTATGGCTTTTTATTTTCACTTAGAATGAATCCACCCTGTCTTTAACGTCCATATACAATGTGTGTCTTAAAATGCTTCATGAGCGATATAGAGTATCAGATGTATTGATTGTTTAAGCATTGCCCCCTGCAGCATTTACTGTAACAGTTCAATACAGTAGCATACTCTGAGTTTCTCTTCTCTTTCTCTGTATCATTTAACTCATTTATTAAACTCAATAATGTTTCTTTTAATGATTCCTTCTGTGACAGTAAACTAAACAATTTAGATTTTTGGACCAAATTCCAAAGAAGACGTTGGACACGTTGGACTGCAAGTTGTGATGAGCATTTCTCACTATTTTCCAATTTTTTTATTGGCCGAACAATTGATCTACAATGAAGAAATCATTAGCTGCAGCTCCAACTGCTCTCACGTTATTATCGTTAATGTTCCAAAACAACCTTTTGTTGTCTTTAGATACATATCAGCATTTATATATTGTTCATGCAGTAAACAATATATAAATCTATCTCTATATATATATATATATATATATATAACATGTTATATATATATATAACATGTTATATAAGCGTTTTCCACATTCACAAAAGTATTTTTTAATTTGAAAGTTATTCAGCGGCTCGGACTGATAAAGCAGGCAGCAGTGCTGAAATGATGAATGTATTCTTTCAGAAGGTGTTTCTCATCTTCTGCCTGCACCTCATTTCTTTTTAATGTCTTTGTTTTTATGACTTATTGAAGAGGCTCTTCTGTGACACTGAAGTGGCCCGTCTACTGTGGCCCGTGGCCGTGGATCAATTCGAGACTTTACAGCGCTGAATGTGTTCTGTTGGACGGTGAACCTCTGGGGATCACTCATTGGAATTACTTTGTGGTGTACAAATATGCTCCATGCACATCTGTGACCAAAGGACTAATGAGAGACATCACTACTGATTGGGCATGTCACTGTGGTATCGCCAAAACATCCGGAATTCTGCGTCTGGCTTGAATGTTTCCTGCCTGGGATTCCATCAAACATGCAGATGTAAAAAGGACATCTGGTGCATTTTTCAGCCAGAGGGCCTTCACATCTCTCCGCGCTGAAGTTTATTGCGTCGTAAAACACAAGAGGTTGTGCTTCTAATTCAAAACAGGCTGCAGATGCCTGTACGTGAATTGCTTGGTTGATTGTCGGTCATGTGCTCATCTGCACCGCTAGCCCCTCAAACCCCTCACCCCATCGGGGCCATCCCACTTCTTCTATTTCAGGGAGCGCCCCTCATGTTTGGCTTGTCAAATGCCGTATATCCACGGCCCTCTAGCCGCCAAAACTTTATCTGTAATAGCCACATGGGAATAAATGTGGCTCTGAGTGCTCCTGGGGGGGTCGGCAAATGTTGTGGCCAGGACCCCCTTCATCAGGACCCCTTCATCCACGGAGACCGCAGAGGTGACTGTGAGCACGGGGCTGGAGGGGAGTAGTGGTGTGGTATGCTTTGCATACTGAAATATGGCCTCATTTTATTCTCTTTTTCATCCGTGTGTGTGTGTGTGTGTGTGTGTGTGTGTGTGTGTGTGTGTGTGTGTGTGTGTGTGTGTGTGTGTGTGTGTGTGTGTGTGTGTGTGTACCACATGAATAGAATAGGAGTAGAACAGACATTCCCTTTCAAATCACCGCGGATAGTCAGAGCGGCGGCCATCTTTATGTGTACAGTTGCCATTGCGACTCACTGAGGTGAGGTTTTGCAATAATGACTAAAACAAATGAGTAAAATTGAACAACTTAATGCTTCATCCACACAGTCTACACACAGCGTAGGAAAGCACATTGCTATCAACAGAGGAGTGTTAACTTTGTTCAGCCATAGACTGTATATAAGAAGTGGACGTAGTCGTCGTGACATCACTGCCGTTTTGAAGCCATCCTTCCACATTGGCTTCACTCTTCACAACCGGATGCTGCCGCCTGTGTTCGGCTCATGTTCTGTAACCGGTGCAGCAGTAAAGCATGGTGGAGTTAGCACGCTCCCGAACTAGCCAGCCATCCGTCTCCCCGGAGCTGCGTCCGCTAATCTTTCCAGCTGTGACAACACTTTATGGCTCAACTTGACATGTGTTGTCACCATAACAACTAACAACAATCGCCATTTTCTTTTGCACCAGTCAAATGACTCAATCTATTCTATATCTATTCACAAACGGGTTGGGCAGATTTTGCTGCTGCTTCACCTTTACAAATAAGACAAAAAGAAGCCGCGTAATTCTCAAAGCAACCGAACTGCCCTGCCAACAACACCCCGAACTGCCCTGACAACAGCGTCTTGGTGCTCCTGTGATATTTGCACGTATTCAAATAAGGTAATATGCAGCCATTTGGCGCAAAATTGCACATTAATAAGAGGTGACAGGCCCAGACTTTCCTCCGCTTTAGATCATGCATCTCCTTCACAGTCTGAAGGTGTGTTTGAAACAACAGACAGCACTGACAGACTGGGATATTAAATCACAGACACAGGTTCTCTCTGTGTCACGTTTACACTTCTCGCCTGAAGTTTTGAGGAATGCCTCTGCGCCTCGGTCAGGCCCTTTAGCTCGCGGTCTGAAATGTTTTATTTGCCACGTGGATGACTGAAATCAGACACAATGACAGGGCGAATTGCACTCAGCTTTGTGAATTTGCCCATCTGCTCTTCTCATCTTCCTACAGTAGCTGAAAATAAACACCTCAGTCTGAGATGCTTTCATCTCCCGTCGTTTGTTGAATTCTGCTGGGCTCTTCACTTGTTACCAAGGAGCTGGACGCTGGCTGATAAGAGCGATGCAGCTCAGGACCAATCCGGAGAGGGACGGGATGGGGGGACAGCATTAAATCACCAGGCCTGCCCTGTCTGGTATCCTCCGTGTATTTTGTCTTTATTAGTAGATGCAGCGGCAAAGCGAACTTCAAGAGACAATAAATACTGTAGATGATGACATCGTTTTAACTTCGGTGCTGCATGATAATGGATGAACTGTCCAGCAGTATTTACATTAACATGCACACACGGGTCATCATGTAGCGATCCCTCAAGCTGTTCAGAGCTATGAAGCTACTCTTTATGAGAGTAGGTGACTAGAATACCGAGTGAGTAGCCTCCCATCGATGGCAATTTATGTCATTTGCCGCTAACACTTCCAGAACTTCTGGCTTCCCAGAACCACACAGGATTATAGAAACAGTTTCTTAAACCACTAAGTATCAGCTGACTGACTAACAGACCTCTATACCACAGCCCTCTAAATGGCTTAATAAACTACCATGGGCATGGATAAGATATGTCTTATGTGTTGTATGACGTGCCTTGTAGGATACTAAGAGCAGCTTACGTTTGAATGTGTGTATCTCTGCATGGAGAACACAGGGTCCTTGTGGTTATAGCGTTCATCATACAGAAGGGAGTTTATTCATACATGCCTCCATATTCTAAAGCTCTCAGCATTATTCACACCAAGCTCGAGAAACTGCTCAGGTTCTCTCTGCTCATTTACAAAACAATCCTCAAAAGCAGATCAACAGAACATCACTAATAAAACGTTACGTTTCAGGCAAATGTTCTCGTCCTGTATGCAAACTGTCACAACCCCGTGATGTTAGGACTGATGGTTATTACTGTCTGCATGAGCAACAATCATCAGTGTAATACTGTATGTTTAGCATCATTTCTACACAGTATATTTAGAAAAGTGCATATTGCTCTGACCACAAGGCATTTGTTTGAACTTAAATATGCAGACTGATTTTATGTTTGTATGCAGATTTGTTTTTGATAAGTAAACGGTATTTCATTGTATATGGCTGCTGGTCTTTGTTTGTGGTGACGGGCTTTTGAAGCAATGTTTTTCCGAACATGGGATGGGGATGATCAATTCATCTCTTAATTATTTTCTCAATTAACGATTAATAGTTTGGTCCACAAAATGTAAGCCCAGGTTGACATATTGATATTGCTTGTTTTGCCTGACCAACAATCCAAAATCACAATATATTTAGTTTGATGACAAAGAAAAACAGGTGGAACCAGTTCATTGTGTATGTGCTCTAGGGCTGGGCGGTATACCGGTTTTAATTTCCAGTACGATATGAATTTCTCACATAGCGTCAAACCGGTGCAAAGATGGAACAACTGCTGTCTGTCTTCACCAAGCAGCTGACTATACTGTTCACCGCTGTGAGCGCTGCAGTCGGAGCTAGTTAACTTATATGTATTGAGAGGAACCCCTAGTCATGGTCATAACTTTATAACTTTATAACAATTAACAACCCACAACTAACGCTCTTTAACAGAGCAAAACACCACGACACAACAGTCTGTGACACATAAACAATTTGTAACACTAATAATTGTACATTTATACAATTTTACCGTCGAACTGCATGCTGGGTACAGCTCACTCGCCTGCTAGCACAACCGTTGCTACAGTAACGTCACATTAAAGAACAGAACAGAGCGATGCGGGATGAACAAAGACAGACCGGAGATGCACCGATAGAGTCAGACACATATGCAACGCTGATTACCGTAATATGTGTGGTATTTGTTATAAATGTACGTTGGTGCATAGAGGGTGATAAGAAGCTGTACATGGAGGGTCTTAGGACCCAGGGGAATGTAGGTGAAGGAAACAGGAAGTGAAGGAAGAGACGCCACACAAACACCTGTTCACCGCTCATCACGATCCTGCAGACCAGTGATTCTCAACTGGTGGGTCGTAGCGGACCCGTTTTCAGTGGGTCGCGGGCCTTTACTTTATGCAGCGGAGTTATTCACGCTCCTTTCCAGCATTTACGGCACTTGTTCAGCGGTGCAGGAAAAACACCGACCAATGCGTTGTAAATCACGTCACGTGATGCAGTTTAGCCAATCAAATGAGGGTATTCTGATTTCACCAGTGCGATGTACCCACACCGTGACACAGGGGGGAGAGCCGAGGAAAGAGATCACAGAGCAGAGCTCTTGTAATTTCAGATGTGAAAGTTAAATATCTTTATGATGTCTTCAAAGAATCAAATTGCTTTAAAGACGACAGTCCTTAATTAACCTATACACTAAAAACACTGTGATAAAAATGTCTGCTCCATGTATTAATGCACGATAAACTATGCATTAATGCGAGAGAAAAAATACCGTGATATACCGTAACACCGGTATAATCTTACAAAATACCGCGATATACATTTTTGGTCATACCGCCCAGCCCTAGTGTGCTCTGTGTCGCTGTACGTAAACACAGTGCCTTGAGCTACATGCTAACATTAGCATGCTAGCATGTTCACAAAGGCAGTGTAGTCAAAATTGATTATCGTGTATAACAATTATCATGTTCCATGTCGCTTTTCAGGTTAGCGTGTTTGCATGCTAGCATTTGCTAACAGCGGACCGACTGATCAACGGCCCGCACGACATACCAACATACCAACATTCCTACATTCCCATCTTTGGAGCCATGTCGCTAGCGTGTCTAAAAATGACTTATAGGTGCTACATTTGATATTCAGAGCATTGACCTCCTGGGGTCTGAGCATGCACGCAGCAGAGCAGCAAAGAACTATTTGCAATGTTATGGATGGATGTGAGTCTCTCCGTTGTGCCCCACTGGCTAGCTAATGTCTGCGCTCATACGGCAGTTACAGCTGATAACGCCCTCCCAACTGATGGTGCCGTCACGAAAGCGTAGTACCCACCCTCTGGTTCCCAGGTTAACACTGTTATCTGTCGGTACTGTTGTCGTTGTTTGCACTGTTCGTGCTGTTAGCACCGTTAGCTTCTAGCCGCAGGCTCAGCCGTCGTCATGTTGAGAGCCGTGTAGAAGCGCTCTGAATTCCTTATAGAGAACATTTAAACAATTAATCAATTATCTAAATACTTTCTGACTACTAGTCATTTCACCTCTAGTTTCATTTTACTCCTCAAATCTGGAATTGAGTGCCCGGTGCTCTTCTGGGGGCCACAGTGGAGAGAGTCATGTGATTCACTTTCACTATCTCAGGAGCTTTTGAAGTGTCTCAAGCAGGTAGCCTGCACTGATCCTCCACCCCCTGCCGTTGAGCCATGTGTTTCTGAGATGTGGATGGTTACAGTGGGGGCCAGGTGAATAAGTGATGGGGTCTTGGACTTCTCTGGTCAATAATGCATGGCCTTCTTTGTAGAGCGGGGCCACCGGGATGTCGCTGCACTTAATGCTAGCTCCTCTGTGGAGAGAGAGCTCCAGCTGTAGTGACACTCTGGCTTGCTGTGTAATGTTACATCACTGTTGTTATTAGTCAGGATCGCCGTGGTTCCTGGAAGGGTAGCGTCACCTCGGCGTCATGGTTTTAATGTGTTAAAAGCATTTTAAAAGCATTTTACATGTACCATTTCATAGATATTTATAAAATCTGTGCCTAACTCGATGAAATCTCTTTCAAAGACAAAGGAAAACGTTTGATGCAGGGACAGAGATGGAGCAGCTGGTATGGAAAGCAAACAAAATGGCAGCAAGCACGCACACACTTAGAGCAAGAGAAGAGACACACGCCTTCAACTCCATGTGCATAGAACAAAGATCTATTGTCTCTCTTGCCACAAGCCTCATTAAAGCACTACAGTGTTTTTTATTTGTGGTCATTTTCTCTCACTTATTGATAAGTCTGTCTTACAGCCCTTCGAATATATCCATACTAAGTATTCAGATGGATAATAGGCTGTAAAGAGGAATATTTTGCAATAATAGCACAACATTTACAAAAGTTCTTCTTAAAGTTCTTCTTAATTTTGTCAGATTCTGAAAAAGGGGAATATTGTTTTTCATTATATAATATTTGTTTTAATGACAGAACATGACTTGTACTAAGCCTGAATCATGTAGTGTATTACAGTAGATATTTGGTAATGTCAGATTCAGTACTTATTGATGCACAGTGCATCTAAATGACCTTTGTAGAGGTTTGGTACAGTCCGTGCTCTCCTTTTAGTAAAGTAAAAAGGAAAGAGGAAGAAAGAGAGGTGAAGAGAAAGGAAAGAGCAGAGAGACAGTGTGAGAGGGTGAAGGAGAGGAGAGGAGGGCTGTTAAAGAAGATGAAGGTGTTAATCTTCTCATGGTAGAACGTGATTGGACAGGGTGTGAGATGTGCTGCCCTCGGGGGTGCAATCTGCGGGGGAATGGAAATAAGGGCATCTTCACGCCTTGTGTTATCGTTCCCATGGCGTTTCGTGTCTCTCTTGAGGTGTAAACACATGATGGTCAATGAAAGATACATGGAGTTCTTTCTTTGCTAGTCGTATACTGTAGCGCATACATGCAGGTATCTAGCTGTGCTGCTCATCCAGTTATTCCACATACTGTTGATGAACGCGCAGCGCTCGGCCACTAATTCACCCGAACCCTGCCACGCTAGTCGTACATCACATTTACTGCACCTGTTTCCATATTCAGTCGTAGTGCTCACCACAGCATGAATACAGCGTATGTGTATATTCCTGCACATACAGTACTTATGTGAGTTTATGGGGTTAGTGCACTGTGCCACAATCTACTTGTGTGTTTTTAATTACGTAGAGGTTGATTTTGTTCTTTATTGTCTTCCGGTTGACTTGGAGTCAAAAGGTCAGGGAGTCAGCGTCATGAGTAGCACACGATGACCAGCTGATAGAAACACAGCAGCAGAGGGTGTGGGGGTGTGCCAACACACAGGGGCAGACTGAATGAACAGAGGAGGGATATGGTGGCTGTATTTCCCCCCCGAGTTGCAGATGTTGGGTGGTAATAAAGGAGTTGAATAGCATTCATCACACTGACCGATGGAAAGCAACACGCAGACATTATAAAGATCAAGGATTCCTGAAGTCTGATTACAAGATAAAGTGACTGTTACTGATCAAATGAACTCATCTGAGTGGCCAATGTATTTGTTCCTAATTACCACTAGTTTGTAGCAGCGACTAGAAGAGAAAAGATTGATTACTTGTTTAATTAGCGTAGAGGTCCTAAAAGTGTGCATGCATGGCAGTTGATTGTTTTAAGTCTCTCCAGAAGCAGATATTTTAAGATTATTCTGATGTTATTGTTAATATTGTACATGCAAACTAGAGGTGCTTCACAAACGGCACAGATGAACATCCAGATGAAATACTCCTTGGTTTGATTGGTCGTAAATGTATCTTCCCCCCACTTTATTACCCAAACTGTCTTTTGGTGATTAATTAACTAGCCAACATTTAATCAGATAGGGAAGCCCAGATGAATGGGTGTGCTTTGAGAGGGAGGACTTTATGGATGACGGGGCAGCCTGCTGGTTCAAGATTGTGGGACTCAAAGGTCATCGATGGATCCTTGTAATGGTTTCTCTCACAAGCATTAAACTCTGTCAAGTGGTCTCTATCTGCTTAATACATTGTTTCCCATATATCTGTATGGGACCAGAGCCAAACCACAGTTTTATCTCAGTGCACGTGTACAAATTGGAACCAGACCTCAAAATTATATGATTTTATTTAAATTAGTTTTGTTCTTTTTTTCACTTTGTGTACATTTATTTCTATTTCTAAGCAGCAATAGATAATAAAACCAAAGACAGATTATTGTTAAAAATCTCATCACATGACCCACCTGCCTTACAAAACAGCTGATAAACGAAAGCAAAATATTGTTTTTTAACTCAAGCATCACCTACTTATCCTTTTTTCCAGAGCTTTTGACCATATAGTCTTCTTCAGCTCGCTCAGCTGACTGAAGATACGGTGAAAGCTCTAAGAAAAGCCTCGTAAGCTCAGTAGCCAACATGCTATCAAACAAATGATGTATTTAGAAGTAACCAACACTAGTTTAGATCCATTCTTTCATTATTAGTTCAATGAATAATTAAACGAGTAGCTTTTCATTCATTTGACCAATTCTCTTCTAGTAACCAATTGTTAATCAAGCAAAGAATGTGTATCCTGGTTCTACATGCACTGGTGGATATCATCATGAACTCTTCACTTTAACTGTAATATAATCTGACCCCAGAACATCCACACCCATTAATGCATTGATTATGAAAGCATGTTATGACGTAACGGCTGCTCCTCCAGTATTTTGCATCTCCTCTTGAGAAACCGTAATGACACACTAGTCCCAATGCTGAAAGCAGGCAGCGCTGAGGGCAGCTAACGTAAAGCAGAAGCTCAGCGTGGCCCGTTAAAAACTGAATTGCCCGAATCTGCCCCTACTCTCCTCCCTCAGCGAGGCGCTCTGAAGACTGCTACTGAATCCCACCGGATTCAGACACTAAGCGATGCACTGCACAGGCCGAGGTTTATGTAACCCAACATGGCCGCTGCTGCTGTGAAGTGGTGCAGGAGAGCGAAGGGAAGGGAGGGAGAGAAGCACGAGAGAGATGTGATGAACACGATGCATAAATATAACGGATTCCGATTCAACGTGACACATTGTATTGGCTAAATAGTGGAAGGATGTGTGAACCGGCCTGCAATAAAAAACGAGCCTTTACCCGACGCAGGGCTTCATCATCACCAGCTGTTGATCTGAGGACGTGTACCTGACTGAATCCATCTGCTGAGACGAATGCAGAGGAATCTATATACCACCCGGGGAGGCTTTAATGATTCAGACCATTTCGTGCTGGGATATTGCCGTGGCAGTAAATAATGGCTTCATATCATGTGTGTGTGTGTGTGTGTGTGTGTGTGTGTGTGTGTGGCCAGCAGATGTTGTTGTTGAACATCTCTGAACACACGAGTGGGTGAGGCAGACACAGAGGGTGCAGCAGGCACCTCGGGGGCAGAATATCTAGCAGACTGCTCGCTAAGTCACCGTGATGAGACACGTCCAGCTGGACGAAGCCGTCTGTCCAAGACGACCGGCAGACTCTCACTCCTTTACCTGATGAGTCTTGTTTTGGTATTCGGATCACTGAGGAGCATTCGATTGGGGTAATCTATTGAGGGAGGGAGATTAATCTATTGAGGGAGGGAGATTAATCTATTGAGGGAGGGAGATTTTTCTGTGTTCGTACCATTTTGGATATCGTGGTCTCATAAAGACACTTCATTACTTTAAAGACATTGATTCTATGAGGTCAATCTGGGGGATTCATTCTGTGTGTTTTAGGAGTACAGCATGCAGTGCATTCATGTCCCAAAGGTTGCAAACAGACTGGATGGTCTGTTTAGGTGTTTAGTGCCATTCTTTTCTATTTATGCATTTACCTTACTACCAAAATCCTTAATCAATACACGCAGAAATAGTTTAAGCAGATTTGTATCTTTTGGATTACAAAAGTTTGTCCCAGGGTAGCATTTAGAAACCCAGATGTGCAAGTGGAGTTTGTTCCTTCAGAAGAGTCCAAATGTCCTCTGCTGATTGTGTTTGATAAGGAATAACCAACACCGTGTCCTCTCCACCACCCAGGTGCCCTAATGAATGTGCTACTTTAACATACTTAGACTGAAGCTCAAATCTGTGCCTTTAACCAGCTATAACAGATTTTGAGGCAGCAGAAACAAACTGTCGGTTTCATATTATGTCCTTGTAAAATTGATACGGTAATAATTTCACAAATTTTCTGAGTTTGTCTCTATTAGTGACACCTTTCACACGCACGTAGTAACTTTATTACAGTGGTCACATACAGGTAAATACATGAAAGGTGACATCTGCATTAACCATGCTCCTGTCTCGCTCAAAGACATTTTAACAGACAGACAGTAGGAGGCAGGGATATAGAAACTTTGAACCCTGTCATTCCAAATACATCGACAGCTCCCCTTAGCAATAGTAGACCATTAAAGAGCAGAAAGACAGCCTCCATATACAATGTGCTAATCAAGTCGTCAATGGTTCAACTCTCCTTTGATAGCTTCAATGTTTGATAAAGGTTCAGTATCAGCTTTATGTTGGAGGAAATGTGGGATGACTGGAGATCATTCACATATCTGCTGGGTCTGTCCAGCACTGCAGGGATTCTGGCAAGATATAAAAGAGGAGATTGGAAAAAAAAGAATGAAAAATGCCGTCCCAGTGGATCCCGTGTTACTTTCACTTGGAGAAGTTATATAATACCATGCATGCTTCTACTGATTGCTAGAACAATTCTAACTGTAAAATGGAGGAAAGCGCTTTTCGCCGACGCAAACTCAATGGACTCATGAAGAGACTGAAACAAGTCTACACGATACAGAATATGATGTGTGATGGCTGCAGTCTGAGCTTTGGTAAAGCTGCGGATTGCTGTTGATTTTAGTGGCACTACTAGTGGCCCGGTCATATTTCTGTCACTCTTTTCATTTATCTCAGACTGTCCATACAAATATGTTGCTCCCTATTTTAACAGCCAATGATTCATCATTCATTATCCCCCCTGGATAGTAGTGAAGGCCGTTGTTGCAGCAGGATTACCGCTCAGCCAGAAAACGGTGGAAAGGAATCACGTTTGATTCTTCTGGGTTTAAACAATTCGGACGGTAGTTTGTGAGGACGTCTCGTAGCCATATCCACGGATAATCTCTAACTCATCTGACACATGACAAGTTGTTTCATGGTCGTCTTTAGAGTTTGCCAGCGGTAAATCCTACATCTGGAGAGGCCCCAACTTTTTGGCTTGTGGTGCTAGCCTCTCGTAACCTCCAGAGAGGAGAGGGAAGGGTCACAGCTAAAGAGCCAACAGGCTGGTTGTGTGTCTAATCCTAACCCTGTCTGAGGCTGGCCTTCCTCCGCCAACATCAGTCACCTGCTCCCTTCCCATTCATTCCCCAACAAACAAAGACCGCTGCTGGTGCTGCTGGTGCTGCTGGTGCTGCTGCTGGTGCTGCTGGTGCTGCTGCTGGTGCTGCTGGTGCTGCTGGTGCTGCTGCTGGTGCTGCTGGTGCTGCTGGTGGTGCTGCTGGTGCTGCTGCTGGTGCTGCTGCTGGTGCTGCTGGTGCTGCTGCTGGTGCTGCTGCTGGTGCTGCTGGTGCTGCTGGTGGTGCTGCTGGTGCTGCTGCTGGTGCTGCTGGTGCTGCTGCTGGTGCTGCTGCTGGTGCTGCTGGTGCTGCTGCTGCTGCTGGTGCTGCTGCTGGTGCTGCTGGTGCTGCTGGTGCTGCTGCTGGTGCTGCTGGTGCTGCGGCTGCTGCTGGTGCTGCTGGTGCTGCTGGTGCTGCGGCTGCTGCTGGTGCTGCTGGTGCTGCTGCTGGTGCTGCGGCTTCTTAATCCTCCATTATACATCCTGCAACGGTCAACAGAGACTTGGGAAATAGAAGCTCTGATTCCAACTATTTCATTTGGCCCATTTTGTTGCTTGCTCTTTCGTCCTCTCGTGTTTGTCTTCTCACCCCTCCGGAATATGTTTTTCATTTTGTACCTTCGGCGTTCAGCTGCTGCTGTCATCCAGGGCGGCTTGAAGCCGGTGACTAGGGAGGAGAGTATCACCTTGCCCAAGGGCATCTTGACAGGGCCCAAGTGAAGATGGATGTATTTAAACGGTTTAATTAGTTAGTCTGAGTTCAATTTGAGTCAGAACACTATTAGCTATTGTTAGTATGCGTTTCTAGGAACAAACCGTTTTTGGCTAATCCTTTAGATCAACATCGGCCGTCTGAGCTTGATATTCTTCGGCAATTGTCTGCCTTCTGTCATTGTTTGTCTTTTTATAATCCTCCATTTACTGGAAGCAAGTGTTTGAAGTATTGTTCCTTAGAGAGGAGACCGTGAATGTATGATGTCGGGGATTTGATTTTCATCATTACCAAAACCATATTTTCCAAAAGCCAGCTCATCTTTATCTCTATTTCAATAGTCAAATGATCCAAGTTCTCCATCACCCCACGACTTGTTCATGCCTCATCTGTCCTTTTCTTGTGTTTCGTCTCTCCTCCAGCCCTCCCCGAACTCCCACTAGGATCTTCTCTTCCCTGTTGGAGACCTTCTCCACCCCCCACATCCAGCAGCCATGGCAGAAGACGCGGACATGCGCAATGAGCTGTCAGACATGCAGCAACGCGCTGACCAGCTGGCCGACGAGGTGAGAACAACACGCTTGCTGCATCCAGGTGGTTTCAGCTGCGATGGTGCACGGACATGATGGCAAGCGCACATCTATGCACACTTACCCACGGAGTGGACTCAAGCACATTCATATGCATTCAAATGAGAGGCACATGAAGCGTACATTAGAGGGACTTTGAAATGGCGGATCTGAACATCTGACATGCATAATGTGGAGGATAAATAGAAATGATTCAAATAGTAGCAACAACAAAAGAAACCTCTTAACTTGAACTGCATTTTCACATTGTGGATGTTTTATACCCTAAGTTCAAAATGTAAAAATGTGGTTTTGTCCTTGAACGCATACACATATCAATGATACAGCACTATGTTATGTTATGTGTGTGTGTGTGCGTGTGTGTGTACCTGCATCACGTGTCTTTACATAACACTGCACAACAACATCTTGAGTGTGTGTTCGTGTGTGTGCGAGCGCACGTGACACAAATGTACGCACTCATGAACGCAAATTTGCAGAACTAATTGCGGGAGTGTGTCCGTGTGTTCATGTGTAGGAATTCATCTGTGTGTGTGTGTGTGTGTGTGTGTGTGTGTGTGTGTGTGTGTTTCAGCAGCATGGAGAGTGAGACAAAGTCTCAAGTCATGGCCCAGAGCACACATGTCCACACCCCTTCCAGCTTCACATATGACTCACACTGACACAGCTGAGCAGAATATTAAACACACACACACACACACACACACACACACACACATACAGGGCAATGCACAAAATGGCGGCGGCAGAATGAGAGTTTATTTCCTGTGTTGCACTGACTTACATGAGCTCAAGGGTATTCTGGTTGCTTTACTTTAGATGAAAAGAGAGAGATGCGACCACACAATGCCTTTCCCAAACACCTTCTCCAGCCGCCAGCGCTCCGGGGATCAGCGAGGCGAAGCCGTGTCATTAGCCGTGTTTCCGTTCACATATTTCAATGGAGTTGAAGGGAAACACGGCTACTGTCAAGAGGACGACACGTCGTAGCTAGCAAGCTTCTTCTTCTTAGAGAGGGAACTGGAACGCGCACCGACGTATCTATCACCACACAGGCTAATAATAGACATCCAACAGTTTGGGAAAAGGAATAGAAGGAGGGGGGGGGGGGGATCAAAGCATGCTTTTATTGCAAGAGTAGAGCTGCTGTGTTCTAGAGTAAATCATTGCCGATTAGATCTCAAATGTGCTTAGAACGAATTTCATTTTGCTCTCAAATCCAGATCATTGTAAGCATCCAGCTGATTGACAGCATGAGACGTCCAGACAGCGTGTCTCTGTGAGTTCATGTTGAGTTCATGTCGATAAACGTCGGATATCGATCCCCTCTGTGTCCCGCTGATTGCTCAAATTGACTCCACTTTGTTGTGATGCAAGCTCGCTTATGCTCGATTCAATGAGCATACATACAATCTACATACTTTAGACAAGAGATTCTTCTTTATGTTACCGGAGGACTCCATTGATTCACCCTCTTGATGTCAGACGGCACTGTTTCCTGTTTGCGAAGGCTCTAACTGTTTGAATCATGTCATGTCATTAATGCATCTTTTGTTCCTCCACAGTCTCTGGAGAGCACTCGTCGTATGCTGCAGCTGGTGGAAGAGGTAAGAAAATGAATCAAACTTTGACTTTATAGATGAAATATGACGAGAATGAATGCAGGGACGCATCGCGTCAAGTCTATCACACACTTTGAGCAAAGCATTATTATTGACTGTTACAGTGTCCGTAGTTTGAAGGCCATTTCCTGTCTTTCTGTTACTGTCATTGAAATGTTCACTTTAGCAATTTGGAAAGGGAGGAGTGACAAAAGAGCAGGCACACAGATGAATACATGGTCATACTTTGTCTCTGCAGTATTTCGAGTACTCAATGTGTGAATCTGAGCTTTTACACAGTGTCCCCCATTATTCTCATCTATCAACAAAGAACACCATGCTGTTCAGTTTACAATAGAGAGAAAAGCAGCTAGGACACCAGTGGAAGACAGTAGGTCGTCTCACACGAGAGGAGCTGGAGCTGTCCGGGGACAGCGAGGACCGTGAGAAGCCCTTTGTTAACTTTGGATGTTTGCACTGCAGTCAATCCGTAAGATGTCAAGTCGTCTCAATGACAGAGTGGCAGGAATGAGACCTTATTCCTTGTTGGAACTAAAGGCAACTGAATAAAAAGTGATGTGATCTGGTATTCCGCATTGTTATGAGGATGATGGAAAGGAACAGTTCAATATTTTGGGAAATACTTTTATTTGTTTTTTATGCCGAGAGTTAGATTAGAAGACTGATGCATGTCTCTAATTTTGCAGGAACATTTTGGGAAATAGATTTAGATCAAATAGATTGACCTTTCTATCTAACTTTTGTCAAGAAAGAGATTTAGCACATTTCCCAGAATGCAAACTCTTCCTTGAACATCTTTGCTGCTAGGCACCAAAAAACCTCCTGCAAGAACATTTAGGGATTTTTTTCTTAACTTAGCATAATTAACACCCCAACAATAAGCATATGAGGCTACGCGTCCTGTATTGAAGTCCTGCTTTCAGAGCTCCAGAGACAAAGGAAAGTCGATACTATTTAACCTGCTAAAGTCAAGGAATGGATCAAAATAAGGAGTGCTATTAATGTCAGTGAAATAAAGAAGTGAACTTCTGAAATACGTTTAGAATTGTACTATAATTTGAGTCAAACAGGATAATGTCAACACAATTATGAAGTCATGTATATATGGTTTCCAAACTCAAAATTGCTTCAAAGTAATGAGATATACAATCCATTAGTGGAAAAGTGTGCTAACCGCAGAGTAACTGACAATGATTAAATACAAAATACAAGGATATTTGTAATAGGACAAATTCTACTAAATCACTCGGAGATACAAACACTAACGACACGCAGAGACTCCTAGATGTTACATTCATAAATAAACAACGCTGTGATAGACTGAAGGTAAAAGACGAGGAGGAGGAGGAACAGAAAGCCTGAGAGTGACACCAGCGGACAGAGATGGAGGGAAGGAGGACATAAAAGGGGAGACAGCGTGGACAGCTGGGGGCGCCGTCTGACAAGCTCTCGGTGCAGATCTCAAGGTCACATTGATCATCCGTCGACATGTCTCACCACGCAGCCCCGCCCAACCACTGTGCTGCAGGCAGGGAGAGCGCTGCTTCACAGGCCGTCATCACACAAGGCCGCGAATATCACTCTATTTTATGATATCACTCAGTGTTTTCTGATATCCAGTCCCAACTTCAGAAATGTGTGGCGGTGCAATGGACTGAGGAGACGATGGGTTGGGAAATTACAAAGAAAAAAAATTAAGATTTGAATATTATTATGAAGGAAAAGTATTTTCTGAATGAAAAGTCGTTTTCAAATCAGTGCGCACACGCCTTACTCACGCAAGGACGAATCCTTCATGTTGCAACACACCAAACCAAATCCACGACTTCTCCTCCAAATGAACAACCTACTGCATCTATAACTAAATGTATGAATCTATCCACCTGATTTGAATGAGGAATCCGCATCGAACCACCTCCACGTCTGTACGGGATCCCGGTTGAGTTGGGATTTCTCTTGGACCGAGGCTTGCATCTTATTGATGCCTATCAGACCCAACCAGGTGGCACATCTTAGCGCTGCTGTATTTTAAGAAGCAGAGAGGAGTAAGAAGCGAGTGTCGCTATCCTCCGCCTCCTCGCACTCTTTCTACCGGCATCAAAACCTGTAGCCAACCCAGCCTAACAGTGACTAATAGCTTTACTGTTGCACCCGTGCAGGCTCATGTTCAGATGGTTCACAGTGGGGAAGGAATTCAAATGAAAATCTGTAGGCTGAAAGGCGAGTAACAGAGGATTATACATTTTAAATGTGGGGGAGGGGGAAGACAAATAGTGTTCCTTACAGGTTAAAAGCGCTGCTAGTGCATCGGCCAAAGGTCTACCAGCTGCTGAGTCTTACACAGAAGGGGTGTTGGGTTATTAATTGTGTCATTTGTACAAGGTAGTCCAATGGCAGGGTTCTCATTTTAATGAGAACTCTCCTCTGCCGTCAGCGTTATTATTGTTAATCTCCTGGGAGCAATTTCCATGTTTCCTGCTGAAGATGTAATGTCCAAATGACCTTTGCCCCTTCTAATCAATATACATGCTGACGTTGGGGGAGCGAAATATTCTAGACGGACACATCCACAAAATGATCACATGACGTTAAATTAGTCATTCATCTTTCCAGTATACATGGTAGACTTACTTATCTTACTGTGTGACTCAAAATAATGATTACAGTAGGACATCATGGGTACCAACAGTTAAATGCTTCAAACATGTTGTTGCAGATGTTCTACCTCTACTTTGATTTTAAGATGTGTCTTATTTTTCCATGTGGATATTTAATAGTTCAACATTTTGGGACATTTTTTTGCCAAGAAAATTGATACCACTCTCATGGCTGTATGCTCAATATGAAGCCAGAGCCAGATTAGCTTAGCATAAAGACTGGAAGCAGGGAGGTAACAGATGGCCAGCTTCTTTCCAAAGGTTAAAAGTCCAAGACTTTTAAAGCACAATCATTAGAACATTGTATCACATTCGTTTTGTGGTTCTAGTTAGGTCCTGTAACTATACGAGGCCGGACCAGTAACTAGCCAGGCAGACTAGATTCTATGCTAATCTAAGATACTGTAACCAGCTTCATGGTTAGCATACAGACTTGTGAGTGAAATCGATCTCCTCATCTAACTCTCTACAATAAAGCAAGTAAGAGTGTTTCCCAGAATGTAAAACGTATCAAACTTATGTTAATCATGTCATTATAGAGCTTGTCACAGTTGTTAATTGAAAGGTATACAGGTGAAGCCTTAGTTTCCTTCATTCACAGCCTGGTCTCCTAAAAATACGTTCCCATACAACGAAAGCGCATTGACGCATTGACATATCACAAAAACATTTCTTATCAAGTCCGTGGAAGTCTGCATAGGGAGAAGATCGGGACAAACAAACATAGGACTTTCACCCAGAAGGCCTCTATTCATCTCTATAAGTTTACTTATTTCAACGTTTAGCATTACATACCTTAGTTACTTAACAATTGCACTTATTTTAGACCGAATCATGATCTTTTAGTGAACCTAACCAGTTAGTATCTGTGCGTTTCTGCTTTTGATTCAATTCACAACGCTAACCACGTCTTCAAAACTGAAACTGTGATCCAGGAGAAAATGCGTTTCCCTCGCCAATGTAATTGAGAATGCGGTTTAGTTGTCTGAGAATGCACATTTTAGGAGACAAGGTTGTCCATTGTGTTAGCTGAAAGTTTGTCTTCAGTCACTATGTTCTATTGAATTAGAATAATCCAATATCACAGAACGCTCAATAGTGATAAAGCGCTCTGAAAAATATCGTTTCTGGTGAAAAGTGAAAACGTGGGGAACGGGAAAATTTGCTTATGACAGCTCATTTGTGTCAGTAGCCACTGATCCCTTCACTGACCTCTATTTCATTGTATTTGTCCTCCCTCCTGCTCCCTTCCTTCCTACCTGGCTGTCTTTGGGGACTAGAGCAAAGATGCCGGCATCAGGACTTTGGTTATGCTGGACGAGCAGGGAGGTAAGTCTGCACGAGAGGATGAGGTTTAGTCATAACATAAAGGTATCCATAACTGAGCTATCCACATTCAACAAAGCTCATATAATGAGTCTGTATCCTGTAAAAAGCAATAGATTCTGTTTAGATTTACATATTAGCAGCACCACAAGGGACATTATCATTCGTAGATCGTAGTGTTGGTGTTTACGGTTTTAAACACTTGTGAATGGATTGATTGTTTCATATCCAGTTGCTTGTTTTCATTTAAATGCATTTTTAAACTAATTAATTTTTTGCCTGATTTGATTAGAGTGACATTTTCTGATTTGGGTTATGATTTAATGCATGGTTTATTTGATTGGTCAAAAGTGCCAAGGGTTTAACTCTGGGGACTTTCAGCTTCCTTTAACCTTTGTTTCCTTTGGCTAACATTTATTTTTTGTTTCTGTTTGCCTAACTGCTTTTGATTTGCCAGCAGCTTTTTGTAATTTTCATTAGCTAACAAAGGCAGCGAAAGGAAATCTTGAAAGTGCCAATACATTCACAGAGGAATACTTAACGCCAGCTACTGCAGTGCCAAACCCCTACAGCTCAACATCAACTCCTGGGCTGTTCTTGGATCTGTTTGTGTTATAATCCTCTCCAGAGCCACTGAGGAAAACACTGTTTGGATGTTAAAATGATCGAAAAATGCAGTGATGTTGGTGTCACAGCTTTAGTAACATGTAACTCACTGCCACAGCATCTAATGAGCCTTAGAGGAAATAAGTGGCAGCAGATAGGCCACCTCTATAAATACAAAGGCAAGATCTGCACACTGTATTAAAAGCTCACAGCAATTTTTAATCCTGCAAAATGTTGTCTTTAACCTGTTGTCCATCTCACCCAGAACTACAATCCCCTTAATGTTACGCACCACAAGTGTTCTGCATTAAGACTAATGAAGCGCCTGTCCTTCAACCTTTGTACTGCTGCATTCACTTGCTTCCTTTTCTTGCTTTTAAAAAGGTCGCAGACGGAGAGATCACTTATTTCAAAGATTTTACACAGACTTGAGTGTGCAGATGTTTGTTTTTTCCCGTTCTAACAGAGATCTTTGTGAGGCGTTATCAAATCCCCATGTGGACACAAACACAGTCCTCACTCTGCATGAATGAGTCGATCTACTCTCAACGACCCGTCAGAGGACCACGGAAAACAGTTCAATGTCCGTTCTACTCCTGTTCTGTTTCTATGTCATAGTACTGTCTGGTACTGTCTGGTACTGTCTGGTACTGTCTGGTACTGCCTGGTACTGTCTGGTACTGTCTGGTACTGTCTGGTACTGTCTGGTACTGTCTGGTACTGCCTCTATGTAAATGACCTAGAAACATCAAGCAAATATTATCCTAGAAACTGCTATATAGAAAAATTCATAGAAAAAGCTGAAAGATATAGTAAATGATAATCTGTTATTGGCCCAAAAGAAAAATATATAATCTTTTTTGAAAGAAATCAGGCAATTTTAGCTTAGCAACTGGCCAAAATCTGAATTCATACCAACTTATTAAATACAGCACATAAGAGGTTGAGTCTATAAATATACTATAAATCCCCAAAGAATCATCCAAAAAATGAAAAGGAAAACTACTATTATCAGGTTCGGCCTTTCAGTTGTCCAGAATTAGTTTTGATACCAACAACACAAAGTACAACAACAGTACCAGACAGTACCAGACAGTACCAGACAGTACCAGACAGTATCAGACAGTACCAGACAGCATCAGACAGTACCAGACAGTACCAGACAGTACCAGACAGCATCCTTCAGCTCCTTCAGCTCCTTGAAGGGTGCTTGAGAGTAGATTGACTGCCAATCATGCAGATCACAATCACCTGTCTGTGTCTGTGTCTATGAATATATCGCCTGCTCTGCTTTGTGTTGGTGAGTTGACAATGCCTCACGAAGAGATCTCTGTGAGATCGAAGTGTTGCACAGTTGAAATTGCTGAGTGTGCAGATCTTTTGCCTCAGTTTGAAGTTTTGATCAGGCACCTGTTGAAGGCTTTTTTTTTTGTTCACCTCTTTAAATCGGCCCTGTTATATGGTTCTGGTCCAAGATCACTTTTTAAATGATTACAATTTGGCCAGTCTGTCTTCAGCCTTCTCCTGTTAATACTACTGGAATCCCAAACGCCCAAACAGGTGTGAGAACAGCGTCACAGGCCCTGCCACCCTTGTGACAGTCCAGAGGTGTAAAGAAAACGATCGATTTAGCTGGTAACGACAAAACATTCAATCACTCCTCTGTCAACACATGCACTGCTTTGTACAATCCCTGGTTACATGCAGTTTATTAATGAGCAAGGCATGCAACCCACAGCGAATAACACAAGAGGGCCACGTCAGACGGCTAATAGTGGCAGTGCAAAACTATGAACAAGGTACTCATTTGGCTCTAGCGAGGACGTGGGACTCGGCTCTCTTCCCATTGGCTGGAAGGCATGCAAACCGATTCACCAATCCTGTAAGAGAGAGCAGTAAATGCACCAACAGGCTTGTTCACTCGGGGGGGATAAAAGCTCTATCCCCTCATCCCTAGTGTCCACACTATTCTGTACACCCTCAGGATCACCACTCCAAAACCAATTGCATTGGCTGTAAGCCTGAGCTGACCTCTGACCCTGCGTTATTGACTTAGTGGCTCTATTTGAAACTTAAAACACTTGTGAAAGGGTGTTGTGGTTTTAATGTATGCTGCATGGTCAATGTCCTTACCCCACTCTAATAACACTGCCTGAACATGGATCCTTTCTGGGTTGAATATATTTACATAAATGCATGCTAACCAGGGATTTTACAAATCTGAAAAAGTCAATGAATCACTTTTTGAATCTGCTCCATATTTAACTGTGCCTCACCCTTTCTCACTCCGCTCGCACCGCATTTCCTTTGATCACAAACAGGATGGAAAGGTGTTTGTGCTGTGGAACAGTCACCATCCAGCACATCAGCTTGACAAAAGGCTAATCAAAAAGAAAGCCGAATCTCATCACACTAGAAATCCCTTTAAGTTATACCTTGAACATCTGCAAACCAACGCAGTTATATTTACTCAATTGTGGCCGCAAAATGTAACATTGCAATTCAACAAAACTGGTACTAGAAAGAATGTTGAAACTCTTAAAAGGTCCCTCAACTAAAGTAAGGTTCACCATGAGAGCCATTTATGTTTCAATACTAGTTGAATAATTGCAGTCATGGTTTGTATAGTGGCTGCTAGGGCTTGGACAGACCAAAGAACATACACAAATACAAATGTATATTTATATAGATGGATATGAAATTAGATGGATGTCTGAACAGCAAAAAAAAGAGATGCTTTATCTCACCGTCCTTCTTCAAACACTCTTTAGAAGTGGGGAAGAACGTGCTGTCAGTGTTGCACGATGCTGGCATCACAAACAGCTCTTTGGTCTGATAAAGGATCAAATATTGGCTCTGAACACAGTTCCACGGATTTGAACAAGGAAGCGATCTCTTATCCTCCTGTTATCTGACTTTAAGACACAAAGTGTCACAAGGAACAATTAAGGGGTTAGTTTGACATTTTTAGATATCGGGTATATTTGCTCTCCTGCGAGGAGTTATATGAGAGGATTGATACAATTCTCACATCTGAGTACTGAATATGAAGCTAGAGCCAGGAGACGGTTGGAGAGTGGTATCCATCTTCTCATCTAACACTTGGTGAGAAAGCGACTGAGCGTACTTTCCAACATGTCGAACTGTTCCTCTACCATCAGTGTTGAAATCTATTTACTGTCATTACTTGAATTTTTTGTGCTTTTTTAAGTGCACATGAACTCCTTTTATGCCACCAAATCGGTGCACTCAATAGAAAGTCTTAATCTCTGACCCTGACACATTAGAGTACCAGTATGACAGTTACTGCTCATCATAACTCATATTTATGTCAATCACTCAATGAAATTCATTCCACTACTGTCATCCCTTTGTCCTGACCAGAGCAACTCGATCGTGTTGAAGATGGCATGAACCATATCAACCAAGACATGAAGGAAGCCGAGAAAAATTTAAAAGATTTAGGGAAATGCTGTGGGCTTTTCATATGTCCGTGTAACAAGTAGGTACTGACAATGTGCCCCAAAGGTTCTTTACATATGTGGTGGCGTCCAGTTTTTACTCTTTTATTTTCTTCTTCTTTTTTTAACTTTTACTTTCTTTCGTCACAGTGAGTGTCTGAAGTTGTTGTCTTCTCTCCTTTTGTCCTTTTTTTTATCTCTCTTCTCTTCATCTCCTCTTCCTCCCCTTCTCTCTCTCTCTCTCTCTCTCTCTCTCTCTCTCTCTCGTGCTTCATTCTGTGGGGGATAAATGACTTGTGTTTAATCAGAGCAACTGGAGCGCATCGAGGAGGGAATGGACCAAATCAATAAGGACATGAAGGATGCAGAAAAGAATTTGAACGATCTAGGGAAATTCTGTGGTCTTTGCTCCTGTCCATGTAACAAGTAGGTGCTGCTTGCCTGCCTGCCTGCCTGCCATTCAGAAATGAGAGTCAATATCTGAGAAGTCTAAATATAATCGAGGTAGAAGTGACATCACGACGGCCATCAGCCAATAGTCCGCTCTGCTCCATCTCCAAATAAATTCAGACTCCGCCCCTTTCACATCCACACGAGGTGGACACTGGAGGCCCTGTTGTGCCTTCAAATGCCCCCCCCCCCCCCCCCCCCCAAACCCCCCCCCCCCCACACACACACACACACACACACACACAAACACAGTACACTTAAAGTCAAACTCAAATTTGATTTCTTTACTATATGTGGAAGGAAAATATATTTTTTTTTAATTTTTCAAAGGAGAATAAAACCCTTTTTTGGACAGTGTCTTGGCTTCAAGCCTTCCTGATGGGTGTCATGGCACGCTGTCCACATAGCGTTTGTCGTGTACCAATAGTGATTGAAGACATCCGTCCCTTTACAACCTTATACATCCGTGAGGACCCATCAAGCTGTCAAGTCACAAAGTGAAAGCTAGGCTAACTAGCTCCGTCTGGGAAAGTGGAAGCTAGATAGCCTAGCTTGCTAGTGTGGGCGCTGATTCCCACTAGACGCTACTTTTTAGCCCGTACACACATTTAGCGGTGTGTCCGTCTTGCATTATAGAAAGGATCGGGTCTGGCTGAAGTTAGCTGGCGCTCTTTCATGGATCCAAATGTGGCAAATGACCAGTCTGCCAGAACTAAGGCGACGGGTAGTCCTGTCAGCTCAGTACTCCATACGTTACTACCCAGGTATTTCCAATCACAACACGGAGTAAAGTAGGGAGTGCTCAAATCACAGCTGCTATTAAAGGTTCCAAAGGTAGCTACAACGGCTCCGTTATTGCACCAATCAGTTACCAGTACTGACATCGTCAGTCGGTACCCAAAGATTCACGCCCCCTGGACTATTTTTACAAAATAACAAACGCAAAGGATTTATACAGTGAGCAGAAATGTGAAGGAATTTGAATTTCAGTTTGGCTTTAATGCTAATTCAAACAATCTGCAGACTCGTACTGTAGATAACCGCGGGCACATGCAGCTGCCTTTGTGTTCTTATGGCATATCTCCCCTAGACTGGCCTCCAGACATGCAGTATCCCAGAATTCATACCTCCACGACTGGCAAGCATCCCATAGTCCATCAGTCTGAGCCGCTTGCTCCATGATTGGCCTCTGAGAAGCAGCACATGTACAACACTACCTCATTCTTTGCAGCTGCTTGTGCACAGTCAAACCAGACGTGTGCAAATAGACCGGGTGAGACCCAAATCCTATAAAGCCAAGATCAGAAAGTCCAGTCCTCCACATAAGCTCTTTTCCACTCAGCCAGGGCCATGGTTCATCAAGTGCCTCTCTTAACACCCTTCTACCAAGGGCCCTTCTCAAAGCGCCCTGTCCTCTAAGCTTCCACTTCTCCAAACACCTTTTAGAATGGGAGTCCTCTACATGCAGGTGTAGCCATTGTAGAAGTCCCACCTGTAACATTTTTAACTGATTTCTTCCTGAAGGGGAGTTGTTTTGTTTTAGTATAAATGCAAAGCGATGGGAAGAGGGGACTTCTACAATGATTTTGCCTCCCCCAACTGTAAAGCCACTGAGATCCAACCAGAAAGAGCAGGGCTGGGGCAGCTGAAGCATCTTGGCACTCAGATCATGTTATGTGTTGACTCCAGCTGGAACTTCGGTGATCTCGGTCCCAAAATGCCTTCGGTCAGCCTGGTCCGGGACTGTTTGACACTTCTCCTCATCTGCATGATCTCTACCACCACCGCACCGCTCTAACATCCAGTAGATCCTCACCTCTTTGCGGGCAACGAGACCTTTTTGTTTCCCTCTGAGCACCCCGCCCCCACACCCTCCCCCAACCACCATTTTTGAACCGCCACGTGCCAATGACATGGAATGACTGACGAGCATGACCCTTTTGAATGCTCCTGCATGCATGACAATGCAACTCATTACAGCAACGCCACACATGATGATGCTAAGATCATGATGCTGATATTAACGATGACGGTGATGTTGATGATGTTGATGGTGATGATGAACAAATCTTTTATTTTTCATTTAACTTAAGCAGTGCAAAGCCTCAGAGAGATCAAAGTAATTTAAATAGTTTTATTTTGAAAAATGTCAAATCTGGGAAGCAAACATTGAAACACTGATTCAGCTTAAAACGGATACATTTCCAAAAGTTGATTCTGTATTTGTACACAGCCGAATTGTTTGTCGAAAACTATGCCAAAATATTCGAGCAATACTTTCATATAAATTCCAACTGAAAACATAATTGTATATGCCAATTTTCTGGATGATAACAGTCATCATTTTGTCTTCTCGCATGAGAAAAGAAGAGACGGTTAAAAAAAAGAGACAAGAGTAATGCTACATGACAACATTGCCAAATGCTTGAAGGAAGGCATTGAACACATCACAAGAAGAAGAAAATGACACATTCAAAACAAATGAGAAAAACAGGAGGGATCTGTGTAGCTCCGTGGGAGCAGGAAACTGGGTTAGAACACATGCGCAGTGAGCTCTCGTCAGGGGTTTAGCCACGTTTGTTGTGTAAATGGGTACGTCACACCTCTGCGCATGCACTTCGTGGCACCCACCTCTTTACACGGCTCCGTGTGTCGATCCGGTCCACCGCTGCCTTGTTTCCACCGTCTGGTTCTGCTGCAGTTTCTCTGCAGTGCTACCTCCCCTCCAGAGCGCTGCTGCGCCAAACAAGCCTTTATCCAGGCAACGTTGCTGTTCACTAAGCTCCCTCTCCCGCGGGGAACTCGCTCACATGTCGGTCAGCCATAGAGGGGCACCGTAGCTTGCTGAGAAATTGAGTCAAACTGAGCACACACATAGATGGACGCTAGAAAGACAAAAATTAAGTATTTTTGTTGGATTTCTTTGACCACTCAGAAACTTAATTCCATCATACATGCTGGGATTTTTCTAAGCCCTTCGGCATGTCGGCTGTCCGTCAGAATTAGCTGACTCCTGGTTTTCTAGTACTTTGGATTGTGGCTGTCTGCATGTCACTGTTAGTGGATTTTGATTGGAGGATAGTAGCTCAGCTTGCAGGCCACTCAGGGAATGAATTAGATAGAATGAGCTCACGGGATCCGCAATCCTCATATGATCTAATCAGATCATTTCAGTTCAATCACAGCAAAGCTGATTAGAGAAGTGCATTACAGCCATTATGAGACTTCTGGGAAGCAAACTGGATATCAAACGGAGGGAAGTGATGTTATGATGTTATGAGAAAATATTAACGAACAAAGGGAAGAGAACAAAAACAGTTGAAAAGAAGTTGGTAGAAAAAGAAAGGACTCAGACCGAGGCCTTGCCTCAGTCCATTTCTATTAATAAAGGCCATGTAGGAGGCTGAGCCACGGCCGTTCCTGAGACAGCTAGAACACATCCACACAGCACAGTTATACAATACCCAGCAACTGATGCTACAAAACAAGCAAAAGAAATGACAGAGTTTTGTTGAATGGATGATAGAAACATGTATAGATATCAGATGGATTTCCCGGAAATATCGATGTTAAACTGCTTGAGGGGAGAAAAGTGTTTTCGCTGTGCTGTCATCAAAAGTGCCTTCAGAATCTGGAGATGCAAACATGATAAGACCGTAACTGAAATAAATAAAAAAAAGATGAACCTCCATGTTACCTTCCCCTCTATCCATGACTCCTTTTGTGCCAAAACGGACGCTGAAGTTTGACCGGCAGAGTAATGCCGTGTTCACACCAAACGCGTTAATCGCGTCATTCGCGCCGCCGGTCTCGCCGGGGACCATTTGTGTTCATTCGCGTGAATCGCGTGAATCACGCTGAACGTGCCTGAGAGGGGGCGTGGCTTATCGCTCTGAAAGCCGCCATCAACCATGGAAAAAATAACCTATTTCTGCTTAGCACGTGTTGTGGAAGTCCCAGATATCACGGGAAACTAAACGCCGTCTTGTCTGGGTTCATAACATCATCCGGAGGAGCTCCGTGGATTTTATCGAGCTGTATTCACTGTGTCTAGCAAGCCACACGTCCGCTGTTTACTACAGCTGTATGAGCCCCAAATAAACTGATTTGGCTGTGATTTAACTGCAATAAACCGACAAAAAGGGACTACGTAATGATGCCGATTTGTAAAAAGTCTGAATTCATGTTTTGTTAGTTCTCTCTGCAAGACGACAAGCAAATAACTTTTAAAATATTTGTTTTCTCAATGGAGCTCAGATCGATCGGTGCTAGGCTATGCTAACATGGTAGCAGCTCCATCTTTACTCAACATAACGTCATCTAGGCGTAAATACGGCAGCGTCTTTTTCATTGTTTGTACCATATAGTTTACACACACATGTCTACACATAGTTTGGTCCGGTCTCAAACGGTCTTGATTTGAGGTATCGTAGAGCTCTGGGTGAACACAGACGGCTACAGTATTTGTTTCCTGATTCAACAACGGCAGGACGTCAGTGATGACAGGAGAAACATCTCAACGCTGATAGGCTATCGCGCCGCAGCGTCACGCCATTTTTTCGGCGAAGTTGAAAAATTTCAACTCACGCGTTTGGGGCGTTTTGCCATTTGACACAAATTCGCACGACTTCGCCCAAATTCGCAACGCGCCAAACGCGCCACACGCGCCGCGCCATCGCAAATTTGTGTCACTCCAGTCTCATCGCGTCTGTGCATAGACTTTGTATGTAATCTACTCGCGCAAATAATTTGCGCTGTGTTTGGTGTGAACACAGCATAAGGCGACATTTACAAAACCCACGTAGCCGAGCCATGATTGCATATGGTGTTAGCACAGCTGTATTTGTCGAACACCTTCTACCCGTGAGACAAAAGCAAACACAGATTGAATCCATCTTATCACACTCTTCCCTCCTCTGCCTCGCTGCTATCTGACATCCAACTCCCAACCTGGAAGAAAAGCAGTGACCTTTAAAAGCTGAACACAAAGCGAGGGCAGGGGTTGTTGCAGTGGGTTTAGGAATAGTTAACCGTGGTGTTAATCTCTGTTGACTCCCTCTAGTTCCTTGTTGTTGTTTTTTTGTTTCCTTTTCACGTTTGGCAGTTTGTTCTCCACATTACTCGTCGTCCCTCCTAACAATGTGACAGTCCTGTACACTCTGTGTGTTGTGTGTCCGCCAAAAAGCTCGTCTCTTCTCTGTTTTCTGTCGCACTGGGACATTTAACTGGAGGGGGGTTTATCATCACAACGAGACAGAAATACCATCAGGATAGATTACATATATTTTTTTTTAAAGTGTAAGGGATGTTGACGCTATTAAAATGCATGCTCACATTATACGAAACAGACAGCTGTGACTTGTGCCTGGTTGTAACTAGTATGTTATATACCTTCAAGATATAACATCACACACATTACTACTGTGTAACAACAGAATGAACCTACCTGTACCTACCAAACCCAATCCACCAACCAGTCCGTGCCTGCTATGCTTTGCTTGACTTAGTCTAGTCCCCACCATATATTTCTGTGCCAGATGCATGAAGCCAAATAACACCTTTTATGTCAGCTGATCACACCTCACACGTTTATATGCTACTGCAGTGCCTCAAATGCAAGGCTCTCTTTGTAGATGTGACTAACGGGGGAGCCGGCCTGGTTGAGGTAAATGCTGTGTTGCTTGGTCAAAACTGTTGAGTAACTGTCCCTCCTCATCCTCCACATTCGCTGTTGGCGGCCAGGATGAAAGGCGGAGCCAGCAAGGCCTGGGGGAAAAACCAGGACGGGGTGGTGGCCAGCCAGCCCGCCCGCGTGGTGGACGAGCGCGAACAGATGGCCATCAGCGGAGGCTTCATCCGCAGGTAAGAGGGGTACACGTCGTTATGCCTGAGATGGACTTGAAGTAAGGGGATGTACACGAATGCACATGTGGACAAAAAGGTGTGAGGAATGCGAGCGTCCATGTTGTAAGAGAACCAGGTAGGGATCCACACAAAAGAAACCAGGCGGAAACCTCCGGCTCTGAAGAGTGAAGCCAAAGTGGAAGTGTCTTAAACTTGCATTCTCTCTTATGTCCAGAAGGTCCTCTGGTTGTATAGAAGTCTATGAGCAAATGACTCTACTTCTCTCTTGATTTATTACCTCAGTAAACATTGTAAACATGAGTTTATGGTCTCAATCTCTAGTTTCAAGTCTTCTTCAATACAGCATGATGTTCATTTAGTACATTATGGTCCATTTAGAGTCAAATAGACCATAAAGCAGAGTGTGCTTTAGGGCGGGCTTACTGTGATTGACAGGTTGCTGCCTCTACCAGAGCCATATACACCATCTCTACGTCACTTCTCCGCATTCCAAATATGGTCGCTTCCGTTCACCGGTTGCAAAAAGTCAAGATGGCAACGGCCGAACTCAAGGCTCCAAAGCGGCAGTCAACAAACCAATGGGTGACGTCACGATGACGAGGTCCACTTCTTGTATACAGTCTTTAGAAGCAAAGGGTACAGAGTTGGACATTCTAAAAATATGCTCATTCACTTTCTTGTTGAGAGTCACATACTAAGTGGATTAATATGAAGCTACAGCCAGGAGACCCTTAGCTTAGCTTAGCATAGCATAACGACTGTAAACAGGAGGAAACAGTCCATCAGTGGCGGGCCGTCAGGGCCTGCAAAGCCTTCTCTGCTGGCCTAAACAGAATAACAAAAAAAATATAAATATATATATTTTTTTTTTATGTATTATAATTTATAAAAATATTTTCCCCATTATCTTATTTTCTCATTGCACAGCTACTGTCTTCCTCAGTTGCTCTGCTTCCAGTGCAGCTTGTTTTAAGTAGAGCTTTTATCCAATCAGATTTCACCTCTGTGTCTCTAGGTAGAAGAGAGGCCCGAGGCCTGCAGACTCACAAGTGAATCCATGTGCAGTTTAAGTGAATGGGGACGATATTGTTGATTGTCATAGTGTTCAACCAATCAGATCTTTAGTTTGACATGTTGGGCGTATTCTTTGAGTGTCAGCAGAGGAAAAAGATGAGAGGTGAAACGTGAATGAGGGGGTCACAGAGAGAGCGGGCAGCGCCTCACTGAACCCGGTCCACATGGCAGCATGTGCTGTGTTTGACCTGGTGTGTTCACGCAGACGTCGCCGTATTTTAATCTGCCCGTGTGTGTGTTTAGGGTAACAGAAGATGCCCGGGAAAATGAGATGGACGAGAACCTGGAGCAGGTGGGCGGCATCATCGGTAACCTGCGCCACATGGCCCTGGACATGGGCAACGAGATCGACACCCAGAACCGCCAGATCGACAGGATCATGGATAAGGTACCAAGATCTACGTTTCATAGCATTTATTATAAGGTTACGTGTTAATAATTACAGTTAATAATATACCCTTTCCTGTTTTTAACTACTTTCCACTGAGTGTAATGTTTGATCTGACTAAGACATAATGACAAACTTTCCCATCAGCTTTTTCTTCTTTCAGGAGACTTTGACTGAGCTCGTTTTCAGCGACCCGTCACACATTCATACAATAACTAACTTTTGGATATAAATCCACCACTTCTCAGTCGCAAGCCAGCTCCTCAGACCTTTTTCTGATAGGTTGGAAAGACCGAATGAAATCTGGAAATAACGTCAAAGTCAGAAAACAAACATCTTTTTATTTTATTCAAGTCTGGTCTCTTCAGCTCTCTGAAGAGAATATCATTTGGGAAATGTAGAGCGCAGGACAGAAAATGTGTTTGTTCGTGTGTTTCCCAGTATCTCTATTAATATAGCAGACTGTCAACAGACTAAAATCCTGCCCAGTCTCATTTGAAGTGAGTGGATGGAAAGATGTGTTATAAACCACAAGCAGCAGAGACCCTTAAAGAGAACAATACTGATAATAATGAAATCTGTTTTGAAGAGATGATGGCCATCAGTCCAAGTTCTTTTTCCCTCCAAGAAATATTGACCAGACACCAAATAACAATGTTTCAAACGTTTTTACTTTACAATTGAATTACTTTGTTTGTAAAACTTCCCAACACTGCCAGCAGGAAAACAATCTCTGTAGAGAAATAATGACTTTTGAATGAGTTATTTTATTTGTTTGTTATATTATATTATATCATTATTTATATATTTATGTATCTACATGTTGGCTTATAAATTGTCAAATGTAGGGTTTATATGATGAACTCAAAGGCATCAGTGGTAGCTCCAGATGAAATGGTGGATGGATGGTGGTGTCTCTGAGCCACAGTAACCCATCCACCACTACACAGTAGTGTGGTCGTTACAGCAGAACTAATGCTGCATTCACATGGAATCAGACGGTAGACAGCAAACTGGCTATCATTCTAGATGAGAGCAGGACGGTAAAGAATACCAGCAGTGGTAACGGTAGACGTTAGAATATTTGAACTTTTTGCCGTCCTATCGCGACAGAATTTACAACCGGATGACCTCAACCACATGAGGAGAAATAGTTTAAATTTGAAATAGCATATTAAGAGAAAGTTGCATTTTATAGCCACATGCATTAGTAGAACAGTTTAATAAAATAACTGACACAAAATAATTAGATTTCACGTATTTTATTGCATCACCATAGTTTGTTTCCCTGTGTCGTCCAGAAGGTTGTCCGTCTGCCTGATTCCACGTGAATGCAGCATACATGTTCCTGTCAACTTACAATAACCAATACGAGCAGACTGATGATTGTTCCCGTCCTTCTGTGTCCCCTCTTCCTTCAGGCCGATTCCAACAAGACCAGGATCGACGAGGCCAACCAGCGCGCCACAAAGATGCTGGGCAGTGGCTAGACGCCCCGACCCCGGAGTCGGCGTGACCGTCCCGGCGTCCCGCGCCGCACATCTACAGGCGCTGACATGCTTTCATCATGGTATTGACCTTCTAGGTTTGCACACATGCACATATCACCGCCCCCCCCATTGTAAATGTTGTTCTGTGTGTCGTCCGTCGAGCTTTTTCAAGATGATTGTCCTCGTAAAAAGATGATTTCTTATACTCCGCATATCATTCTTTCCAAAGGTTGTATATAGTGCTGACTTGATGGCTCTCTAGCTCACCTGTGAAGTTTTTATTCTCTTTATCAAAATATATATATATATGTATATATATATCATTATATATCATATAAAATATGTATATATATATATATATATAAAGTACACTGCTCTGGATGACAAGTATATAATAGGAATGCTATACAAGCTGTTTGTTTTGATTCTTTGTTTCTTTTCAGTATCTCAGTATCGTCTTAGTCGAACTGTGTCATTCCATGTAGGCTACTGTCATGCTCCTTATTTTGGTGTTGTGGTGACAAAAGGCAGGAGACTGAGGGGACAAACGGGAGTAATGGTTGACTAAGCGATGGTAAAGAAGAATGGGATCGCAAAGAGCACTTACAATCAAAAGGCAGTCGTTGGTACATTTTCCTTCATCGCAATCACACTGAGTTTCCGTGTAGACAATGTGCAACTAGACTCTCTGTAGCTGTATTAGACATTGCATTCCAAGTGATGTGAATTGTGCGTTCTCTGCATGACAAATGGTAGATTTTAGTCTTATAAATAAAACCTGTCTGAAAAATATATATAAAAAATGATAACATGGCAGTAGCAAATTGACAAATCGCATGCTCAGTATTAGGACACAGTTGATCGTTCCATACTCCTGCAAGTTTGCAATAGTGCCACTCTTTTTGTCTCGATATATTTACCGACTGTGACCATCTCGTTGTAAAATAATGCAAAAAGGGATCAAAAAAGTGAGACAAAGACGAATAAAAAAACATGAGGACTTGAGGTTGTATTGCAAAAAAACACAATGACCTGTTTTCTAAATGATTATGCAGTTCAGTGATGAAGATGTTGATGCTGAAAGATGAGGACTGGTTGTGTACTGTAACATAGGTTTTGGATGCTCTGAAAAAAACACAAAAAAAACGTTTGCAATGTAAAGCAAAGACGCATATTTGTGAGAGACCTTACTTTTATAAGAAGACTGTATCTGTATCTCCCCGTGTGGTTTGTTATTGGTAAATAATGATACTATTGAATAACAATAACTATACTCTGAAACAAAAAAATACATTCAAAAGGGTTTTTTTGTTGCTTCTGTACTTTAGAGCTATGCACACCAAATCGCCAAACTGTCGAGTAGTTAGAGTAAGGTGATTGAATACCTAAACCTGAATGACACAATAGGTTCAACCGTGAGATTGATGTCCTCAACGCATGTAATATTAAAGACTCCCTCTCTGTATCCTGTCAGTGTGTGAAGTGGTGGACATTTTGTAGCTAGCTGAATTGATTAAAAGTAATAAACCCTAGTCGCACCCGTGTCTGTCTTTATTGCTGCAGTGAGTGGAGAGTCTCTCTCTCTGAGGTCCAGGAGGATATTTACAGAGGAACACCACTCAGGTTATGCATTCCTTAATGTGGACTATCACTGATGTAGTCCAGCAGTTTCCTCACTGCTCCAAACAAGCATCATCTTTAGGCGTAGAGCAGTCCAGACATGTTCCTAAAATCATGATTAGGACACCGACAGTCAACGAGATTAATGTAGGCTGTGTGCAGCTAGAGTATTACTTTAGAAGAAAGAAATGACGAAGACTCAAATGTAAAGGATCCAGCCAGTCGAGCCGAGTTTGACATGATGCTTAAAGCCCCTGAACTCTTAAGTATTTCTCTAAAACATTTGATATAACAACCTTCTTCAGGACTTTGTGGGTGATGTTCGATCACATTTGATTGACAGCCATCTCTAAAGCCCAAAAACCAAAGTGTGAAAATGAGATGTTGTGGTTTTATGGAGGGTTATGTGCTGTTCTAGGTCAATACGCTTCATGTTAGCCGAGCTAACAGGCTGGCTGTCGATTGATATTTAGAGAGTGGTATCTATCTTCTCATCTAACTCTGCAAGAAAGGGAATGAGCACATTACCACAAGATGTGAAACGATGATGATGATGATGATGATGAGGTTACATTCTTGATGAAGTGATTCACAATGTTTTCGTGGAGATGTGTGAGCTGTTTTCAATGCGTCCGTCTCCAACCATCTGTCGATGCAGAAGAAACAGTGTAGAACAATTCATCAAAAGGGCACGTTTAATGTGAGCTCTGTGTATCTGACAACAGTCTGAGGCTGGCTGCTTCAAATGTAACCAGCGGATCTGTCGTGCATAACTGTGGCTTGACAGTGCAGATGGAACGGACACCTGCTGCCTTCAGGTGGCTGTAAAGAGTCACCAGTGAAAAGGAAAACCTTCAGTATAGAACTAAAGTGCCCCAGAGAACAGCAGTGTTCACATTTACTCGTTGGAAAGAACCCAGAGCCTGTAAGCTAACCCTAGCCCTAACCATGATGCAACGATCGACAGGGACGGGGCAGACGCAGAGAGGTTTGAGGATCACAGCACCAGCTCGCCAGCTGCATCACAATATTAGAATGCCCTCCTTTGAACAAATGGAGGCCAGAAAACCGTTAGCTGCAAATGATGAGCAGGCTCCACCTTGTACTGGAGCAGCAGCACAACCAGGAAACAACCAGGTACAGTAGTACTCCAGGAAATATTGGCTGCCCAAGTTAACTGGTTTAGTGGCCGGAGTCGACAATACTATTTGTTTTTACAGTTTATGCACGGTTTAAATATATATTTTTATAGTTTTAACGGTTGGCATTTCAAATCTAATACCAATACACCAAATGAACAACAACAATAATACTAATGATGAATTGATATATTGTGTTTTAGTGGTTCTAGTCTTGTATATCTTGTCTTGTATGTTGGCGACTAAAGTTTATAGTTTATCCACCTTTTTTGTACTCCATGAGAGAGCTTCTATTGACATGCACTACCTCTCATGTTTCTCATGTTTCATAGTTTCTCTGAGTATTAAAGAAAACTGAACAGCTATAAGTATCATCTTCACCCGTTCTTTAATCTACAAACACACTTTATTACTTTAGTTTTATTACTTACCGTTATCTTTGCTATATTACGCTTTAGAGAGTAGAGTTTGTGGAATGGAAATCACTACAATAAAGGTGCATTTCACCTGAAAGTCATCATTCAGAATAAACCTTTCTAACCACATCTCCACATGTAAGGGACTGTTTGAGTAATCCTCTGTGTGCACACCAGATGGTGTTGTACTCCATACAAACAAGTAACATGTAACAGTGTTATTCATTGTAGAACATAACATTTTGAAACTTAAGATCATTTAAAACTGATGTCCTGTGTCTACCCGACGTGGTCGAGAACACAATATTAAAGTTAATGCTTTGTTTCTATACAACAAACCAAAAGCTTATTTCTTGTCTTCAGTTTTGAAGCCGGTACAGAAAGAAAAGTGTAATTCTATGATAAATGGTGCCAGGGTTTCAGTACGTTCACAATAACAACTAGAAAATCCCTAAAGAAATGTTGACAGTGTGGCTTCTACTGCCCGAAGATGTCACAATATATATACACGCCGATGTTACCGGTAGTGTCGTTCAGGTTCGATTGAGATAGCGCTTCTCTCTTTTCTGCATTTTAGATTCATACTCTTGGATTGAATCTTGTATTCTGTACGAACCTCATTCTGAGCTTCATGTTAAGATACAGTTACTCTATGGGGCTTTTATTTTGAAAGGGTGGGACTGGGTGGGTGAGAGAGGGGGAGAGGAGACATATTCATAATGTTTGACACACAAACACAGAGGTTATTAAATGACAGGCTTCATCACAAGCATTCCAGTTAGAATTCATTCTGTGGAGCTTTTATTTTTAAATGGGAGGGGGGGTTCTCTAAAAATATCGAACACCTGAATGACTGCATGATAGAGAGAGAGAGACACAAAGAGAGAGAGACAGAGTGAGACAGGCAGACAGACAGGAGGTCTAGTGACGTTTAGCTCAATCACAAACACTTGTCCGTGAGAGAAAGTTGACTCTACCAGTCTAACCATTCTTGGTTCAAGACTCTGATGTCTCTGGCAATCTTTCTCATTTAGAGATTGTCCTATGTTTTAACATTTACAGCTTACCTAACTATTGTCCTGCTCTGCGATGTCTTTCCTCGTCTCGCCCTCTTGTGTCATGGTGTGTGTACATGTCACTCCAATCAGGAAACTTGTCAGAATACCCACATTTGATTGGCTGAGCTGCATCACGTATATCTCTAAGTCATGTGTGTGTGTGTTTGGTGTGTCTCAGTGCCTCTGTGTGTTTATCAACATCACTAATGAGCTCATATGAACACCTGTGTGTTTGGGTGCATGTGTGTCACTGGTTGGTGATTGGAGCACCTGTGTGAGAGATTAGAGTGAACAGTGATTTTCAACAAAACTACCTGTCAAACATATGCCCTTTATACCAAAACCATGAGCCTAATCAATAGAATATGGATACCGTGAGAGAGATAAGACTCTGTCAAACACGGTAAAGTGTTTTTTATGTTTGTGGTGTTAAAACCTTTTGGGCCCGAGCGACGACCAATTGGTCGCTCAGTGGGCCGAACAGAACCGAGCCGGTACCGAAGAAAGCCATTTTCGGTAGCAAATATAATATTTCCACAACCATGTAGCATAACGTTTGAACGAAGAATTTCTCATGAACCGAAGCATGTGTAACACTTTACACACTCAAAACACAATAAAACACGATCTACGACAACATTCCTAGCCTCGTGCTAAATATTGTCACTTTTTCACATTCCAGCGAGGCAGTCTCGGCTGTTTACGCGCCGGCTCTTCGGCTTAGATCGGATTTTTTTTGGAAAAACTAAAGACTTCCTGGTAAATCTGTTAAGGCCATTCGATTGGCCACATCCAGCCACGTGCACAGAGCGAAAAAAACGAAAATCGACCAACCAGGGGCTCTACAACGGCCCAATACACAACCGCTATTGCGCAATCCTCCCGTAGCTCGCCGGCCTGGAGAGCTTTGGAGACGGTTCCAGCTCTCCAAAATGATTTCTAACTGCTGTATGTGATAGATTGTGCATGTAGAAGGATAAAGGAAGTTACATATATAGTTATTTAGCTTCTAAAAGTACAATGGAACAGCTGGAGAGGCTGTTTCTCACATGACGACCTCTCGTGACCTCTCGTACACGTTTATGTCTCTAATTCTGGCCTACTTCACTCTATTCACTCAAATTCTTTTGTGGGTGACTACTGCCATCATTTGCTATGATGGTGGGTGGGCTTTACTGAGCCTAATTTAATATAGTATTATGAATAATAGTGCTTTCTCACCATACGAATTTGACATAGGGCTGTGTTCCATCTTCAGCAGCCATTAACCAGTAACTTATACATCCTATTTACTCAAATTATATGAGCAAACCCTTCTTAGTGTTAATAATCCTTTGGAATGTTTCAAATAGACCTTGTAGTTGGAGTGTAGGGCCCTTTGAGTATGTGTAAAATATTTTCGAGAATTAGTCCAAAAATCGTCTAGGGGTTAAAGAGTTAAAAATGTGAGCTACAGAGCAATACACAAAACTGGTACCGTCTGCTTTCTTTGAGAAATGAGTGGTCAGATTTAACATGGAGTCTAATGGAGCAGTTGGTTGGAGTTCATGTCGCTCTAAGGCTCCCTGTGCCAAATGTGTAAGTCTGTGGGATTCCACAGTCAGTTTTCTACGACAAGGACAAGATTAGCTACATTTCCATCCCAAAATTATGCATGAAGAGTGAAAATTGTGGAGTCAGTGGCAAAAGACAAATCTTTTTTTCATAAGAATCGCAAGCTGCTCTTCACTCTAGCGCTGACATCACACACTCTAAGCAGCGCAATACACACCCATTATAAAGTCAGAAAAGGACTGAAAAATCATAAAAGTAAAAATGCTACAGTTCAAAAAGTATAAAAGATATCAACAAGCTGAATCATTCAGCAATAGTTAAGGATTTTCTCAACATTTGAAAGTTGAAATGGTTTCTGTAGCTGAAAGTATGAGGAAGTTGAAGGATTTGAAAGTTGAAGAGGATTTGAAAATGTTCTCCATAGAAACCCATTCAAAAAATAAATTGCAAAAAGCTTAATAATTCAAAAAGTTTAAAGATTAGAAATATGAAGAGATATAGTATAAATGTCCTTAAAGAGCTGAACATTTTGATAGTTGAACGGTTTCTGTACCTTAAAAAATGAAGAAGCAGAAGAGTTTCAAAAAACGGGATGCTTAAAAGCATTCCAACAATGATGAATTGATATATTGTGTTTTAGTGGTTCTAGTCTTGTATATCTTGTCTTGTATGTTGGCGACTAAAGTTTATAGTTTATCCACCTTTTTTGTACTCCATGAGAGAGCTTCTATTGACATGCACTACCTCTCATGTTTCTCATGTTTCATAGTTTCTCTGAGTATTAAAGAAAACTGAACAGCTATAAGTATCATCTTCACCCGTTCTTTAATCTACAAACACACTTTATTACTTTAGTTTTATTACTTACCGTTATCTTTGCTATATTACGCTTTAGAGAGTAGAGTTTGTGGAATGGAAATCACTACAATAAAGGTGCATTTCACCTGAAAGTCATCATTCAGAATAAACCTTTCTAACCACATCTCCACATGTAAGGGACTGTTTGAGTAATCCTCTGTGTGCACACCAGATGGTGTTGTACTCCATACAAACAAGTAACATGTAACAGTGTTATTCATTGTAGAACATAACATTTTGAAACTTAAGATCATTTAAAACTGATGTCCTGTGTCTACCCGACGTGGTCGAGAACACAATATTAAAGTTAATGCTTTGTTTCTATACAACAAACCAAAAGCTTATTTCTTGTCTTCAGCTTTGAAGCCGGTACAGAAAGAAAAGTGTAATTCTATGATAAATGGTGCCAGGGTTTCAGTACGTTCACAATAACAACTAGAAAATCCCTAAAGAAATGTTGACAGTGTGGCTTCTACTGCCCGAAGATGTCACAATATATATACACGCCGATGTTACCGGTAGTGTCGTTCAGGTTCGATTGAGATAGCGCTTCTCTCTTTTCTGCATTTTAGATTCATACTCTTGGATTGAATCTTGTATTCTGTACGAACCTCATTCTGAGCTTCATGTTAAGATACAGTTACTCTATGGGGCTTTTATTTTGAAAGGGTGGGACTGGGTGGGTGAGAGAGGGGGAGAGGAGACATATTCATAATGTTTGACACACAAACACAGAGGTTATTAAATGACAGGCTTCATCACAAGCATTCCAGTTAGAATTCATTCTGTGGAGCTTTTATTTTTAAATGGGAGGGGGGGGGTTCTCTAAAAATATCGAACACCTTAATGACTGCATGATAGAGAGAGAGAGACACAAAGAGAGAGAGACAGAGTGAGACAGGCAGACAGACAGGAGGTCTAGTGACCTTTAGCTCAATCACAAACACTTGTCCGTGAGAGAAATTTGCCTATAAGAGTCTAACCATTCTTGGTTCAAGACTCTGATGTCTCTGGCAATCTTTCTCATTTGGAGATTGTCCTATGTTTTAACATTTTACAGCGTACCTAACTATTGTCCTGCTCTGCGATGTCTTTCCTCGTCTCGCCCTCTTGTGTCATGGTGTGTGTACATGTCACTCCAATCAGGAAACTTGTCAGAATACCCACATTTGATTGGCTGAGCTGCATCACGTATATCTCTAAGTCATGTGTGTGTGTGTTTGGTGTGTCTCAGTGCCTCTGTGTGTTTATCAACATCACTAATGAGCTCATATGAACACCTGTGTGCTTGGGTGCATGTGTGTCACTGGTTGGTGATTGGAGCACCTGTGTGAGAGATTAGAGTGAACAGTGATTTTCAACAAAACTACCTGTCAAACATATGCCCTTTATACCAAAACCATGAGCCTAATCAATAAAATATGGATACTGTGAGAGAGATAAGACTCTGTCAAACACGGTAAAGTGTTTTTTATGTTTGTGGTGTTAAAACCTTTTGGGCCCGAGCGACGACCAATTGGTCGCTCAGTGGGCCGAACAGAACCGAGCCGGTACCGAAGAAAGCCATTTTCGGTAGCAAATATAATATTTCCACAACCATGTAGCATAACGTTTGAACGAAGAATTTCTCATGAACCGAAGCATGTGTAACACTTTACACACTCAAAACACAATAAAACACGATCTACGACAACATTCCTAGCCTCGTGCTAAATATTGTCACTTTTTCACATTCCAGCGAGGCAGTCTCGGCTGTTTACGCGCCGGCTCTTCGGCTTAGATCGGATTTTTTCGGAAAAACTAAAGACTTCCTGGTAAATCTGTTAAGGCCATTCGATTGGCCACATCCAGCCACGTGCACAGAGCGAAAAAAAACGAAAATCGACCAACCAGGGGCTCTACAACGGCCCAATACACACCAGCTATTGCGCAATCCTCCCGTAGCTCGCCGGCCTGGAGAGCTTTGGAGACGGTTCCAGCTCTCCAAAATGATTTCTAACTGCTGTATGTGATAGATTGAGCATGTAGAAGGATAAAGAAAGTTACATATATAGTTATTTAGCTTCTAAAAGTACAATGGAACAGCTGGAGAGGCTGTTTCTCACATGACGACCTCTCGTGACCTCTCGTACACGTTTATGTCTCTAATTCTGGCCTACTTCACTCTATTCACTCAAATTCTTTTGTGGGTGACTACTGCCATCATTTGCTATGATGGTGGGTGGGCTTTACTGAGCCTAATTTAATATAGTATTATGAATAATAGTGCTTTCTCAACATACGAATTTGACATAGGGCTGTGTTCCATCTTCAGCAGCCATTAACCAGTAACATATACATCATATTTACTCAAATCATATGAGCAAACCCTTCTTAGTGTTAATAATCCTTTGGAATGTTTCAAATAGACCTTGTAGTTGGAGTGTAGGGCCCTTTGAGTATGTGTAAAATATTTTCGAGAATTAGTCCAAAAATCGTCTAGGGGTTAAAGAGTTAAAAATGTGAGCTACAGAGCAATACACAAAACTGGTACCGTCTGCTTTCTTTGAGGAATTAGTGGTCAGATTTAACATGGAGTCTAATGGAGCAGTTGGTTGGAGTTCATGTCGCTCTAAGGCTCCCTGAGCCAAATGTGTAAGTCTGTGGGATTCCACAGTCAGTTTTCTACGACAAGGACAAGATTAGCTACATTTCCATCCCAAAATTATGCATGAAGAGTGAAAATTGTGGAGTCAGTGGCAAAAGACAAATCTTTTTTTCATAAGAATCGCAAGCTGCTCTTCACTCTAGCGCTGACATCACGCACTCTAAGCAGCGCAATACACACCCATTATAAAGTCAGAAAAGGACTGAAAAATCATAAAAGTAAAAATGCTACAGTTCAAAAAGTATGAAAGATATCAACAAGCTGAATCATTCAGCAATAGTTAAGGATTTTCTCAACATTTGAAAGTTGAAATGGTTTCTGTAGCTGAAAGTATGAGGAAGTTGAAGGATTTGAAAGTTGAAGAGGATTTGAAAATGTTCTCCATAGAAACCCATTCAAAAAATAAATTGCAAAAAGCTTAATAATTCAAAAAGTTTAAAGATTAGAAATATGAAGAGATATAGTATAAATGTCCTTAAAGAGCTGAACATTTTGATAGTTGAACGGTTTCTGTACCTTAAAAAATGAAGAAGCAGAAGAGTTTCAAAAAACGGGATGCTTAAAAGCATTCCAACAATGATGAATTGATATATTGTGTTTTAGTGGTTCTAGTCTTGTATATCTTGTCTTGTATGTTGGCGACTAAAGTTTATAGTTTATCCACCTTTTTTGTACTCCATGAGAGAGCTTCTATTGACATGCACTACCTCTCATGTTTCTCATGTTTCATAGTTTCTCTGAGTATTAAAGAAAACTGAACAGCTATAAGTATCATCTTCACCCGTTCTTTAATCTACAAACACACTTTATTACTTTAGTTTTATTACTTACCGTTATCTTTGCTATATTACGCTTTAGAGAGTAGAGTTTGTGGAATGGAAATCACTACAATAAAGGTGCATTTCACCTGAAAGTCATCATTCAGAATAAACCTTTCTAACCACATCTCCACATGTAAGGGACTGTTTGAGTAATCCTCTGTGTGCACACCAGATGGTGTTGTACTCCATACAAACAAGTAACATGTAACAGTGTTATTCATTGTAGAACATAACATTTTGAAACTTAAGATCATTTAAAACTGATGTCCTGTGTCGACCCGACGTGGTCGAGAACACAATATTAAAGTTAATGCTTTGTTTCTATACAACAAACCAAAAGCTTATTTCTTGTCTTCAGTTTTGAAGCCGGTACAGAAAGAAAAGTGTAATTCTATGATAAATGGTGCCAGGGTTTCAGTACGTTCACAATAACAATGATCTTACACAGAACTGAACAACACTCAAAGGGAACGTTTGTTATAGTTGGGTTTTCCCTTCATCATTACTTCTTCTTCAAACTCCTGCCAAACACAAGGCTTGAAGAGAGCCCAGCACAGTTAAGCCTGAGTCTAAAGAGAGGACAAGGAGGACAAACTAGGAGACCAGAGACATGTGCTTGTAGGACATCCAACAACAAACAGTAAACCCCAGAAACAGTCTACATTTGATCAGAGACACAGAGGAAAGAAATGCTGAATGAGTATGTCGGAATGTAGGGATCCAACAATCCCATTAAGGCCATCAGCATGCTTCTCAAAGTAGTATGAGCCGGCTGGTGTCAGTGTTATTACAATACATCTCAACACAGGCTTTACAGCAGCACTGACTGTGTATCAGTGAAAGCCTGAGAAAGCCTTGTTCATGGTAGCAGAGCTGAGAGTTCTCAACACTCACTGAAGTCCAACCATGCTGCTGAATCATTGAAGTATGAAACAATGTGATGAATTAAATTACAGTCAAAGTACTGGCAATACCAGACCATGTCAATGGAATGCAGGTTCTACTGTTGAATGTAATGTTAATGATGAAATCAAACTATTTCACATAGTTGTTTAACACTGTTAATGAATGATTGAATATTAAGTCTCTGTATCTCTTTATTCTGCACATTTCCTGCTTTTCAATAAAGACAAGTTTGCATGTGAAGTGTGTTTGCTTCAGACTCTATAGAAACTTCACTTTGAGTGTTTCCATCACCTTAGTCCCATCACTGTTATAATGCTGACTAATCATTTATCAAACTGCTGAACAGAAGTCATGAACTTTTTTTCCTTTAGATTGAAGTAAAAATCTTTCACTTTTATTACTTGTAAAACCAACATTAACTTAAGAATTCCTTTATGATGTAAAAATGATTTTTCAGAAAACTTAGAAGGTTTTTCAAGCCTCATGTTTAAACAAATCATTGGTCATGATTAATAACACATTTACTGAATCAATATGTAGAATTCAAATGAATTAGGGAGACTATTTTCATTGATTTGATCCTTTGATAGGATATTTTACCACTTTTTATTTTTGGCATTCATCAGGTGTTTAAACAACAACAATAGAGCTGATTGTGACCCAACAAGGAACTGTATTACTTTACTAATTTACTTTACTATTACTTACAATTATGGTGCATTTAACCCCAAAACATCATACAGAAAACTAAACATTAATAACTATCCACATGTAAGGGACTGTTTGAGTAATCCTCTGTGTGCACACCAGATGGTCTTTAATTCCATATAAACAAGTAACATGTAACAGTGTTATTCATTTTAGAACATAACATTTTGAAATTTAAGATGATTTAAAACTGATGTCCTGTGTCGACCTGACGCGGTCGAGAACACAAAACCATCTGAAACCGAGCGACCCCCATTTGGGGTTCGAGTGGTACCGAGCGATACCGAGTGGTACCGTAGAAAGCAATTTTCAGAAACAAATATAATAATCCTACAAACATGTTGCATACCGGCTTAACAAAGAACTTCTGATGAACAGAACCATGTATAACATTTTACACACTGAAAACACAATTAAACACGATCTACCAGAACCTACAACAAGAGCTACCAAAATATCGTGTTTTTTTCGCCGTCACTCGGCGAGATATGCACTCCGAAAAATGCTCCGAACACGAAGCTAGAAGCTACCACGGCCGAAGATGCTATTAAACAGCATTAGCATTCGACACGGAATCCAGCGCTATGTTCGGAATTACTCTCCGTCAAACCATTCAAAAGATACCAGCAAACAAGCACACAAAACTCAGCCATTCACCCCGCAGAAAAAATCATAACTCTCACTCACTTTGAGATGAATCATGAAGAAAAAGTGTCCATGATCCATTTTTAGCTCTGAAAGGTACTTCTGCTATCTGTTTCCTGTCTAATTCAACTGTTTCCTGAAGAAAGGGGGGTCAAACAAGGCTGGGGGAGCACGTTTCACATTTGGGGAATCCGGTTTTTACGCAGCGCTCCGCTCGTGCGTAACTGGATTTTACGTAAAACTATTCTGTCAATCAAAACCACGTTGCCACCACTGCATTGGTTAGATCCTAAGGCATCTTTAGAGGTCTCATGGTATGGGATTGACCAACCACAGGCTGACTTATCGACACTCACACACAGGCAAAAGCGCATGGAGCCGTGAGTCGGCGGCCCAGAGAGGCTTTGGAGAGGATTCTAGCTCTCAAAAATGATGCCAGACTGCTGTATGTGATAGAATGTGCATGTACAAGGATAAAGGAAGTTAAATATATCGTTATTTAGGTTATAAAAGTACAATGGAACAGCTGGAGAAGCTGTTTCCCAAATGACGACCTTTCGTGACCTCTCGTACGTTTATGTCTCTAACTCTGGCCTGCTTCACTCTATTCACTCCAATTCTTTTGTGTACTGAACTGAAACTGAATGAGTAAGTATAACTGATACACTGAACATTTTTACTCCGGAGCAGGTTAGTTGTAAGTTACCATGGTGATCTAGTGGTTAAAATAAAGTCACCATCGTGACATCAAAAACTCCGGCTTTAGCCTCAACATAGCTCACTACCCCATCAATCTGGCCTCATAGTTCACTCCTCTGGAAGAAGAAAGACTACAGAAACACACAAGAGGCAAAACTCAAGCCCACCATTCACACAGATGGAGAAAGGAAACAAACAAGGTGTCACAATTCATGTTTTGATTTAGTTATTTATTCTGTTTTATTCAGATGTTCCTTGTGTCTTGCACTTTATTTTCTGCCCTTTTCTGTGTCTTACCCCTGTGATGGTCTACCCTTCCCTTAATTGAAACCTGCTGTGTCTAATCACCTGCACCTTCCCTGTGTATTTAAACCCTGTGTGTCCCTTGGATCAGTGTTCGTTCGTCTTTGGTGTAACCTGGTCCGTCTGTTGTCGCTCTGCCATTTCCTCCCAGTACGTTTCTTCTCTTCTCCCCTTTGTCTTGTTGTGGATTCAGATGTTCAAAGGTTGAGTGTGAGAACCAAGGTGTGTTTTATCTGTTTTGACACGGTATTTAGAAAAAGAAACATTCTTTGGAATGACTTCTACGGGTAACGATTGCACAATGACTGAGCGGCTGGAAGGAAAATGGCAACAGATAAGAGGCCTGAACGAATTTTGAAAAAAAGCAAATACCTGAAGGTCAGGACCAAAAGATGAGTTTTAATTCAGGATTTAAAGGCCTCAACTGTTTGATGTGAGCAGGAAGGTCATTCCAGAGGAAGGGGATGTGATAGGAACATGTTGATGAATGATTGAATGTTACGTCTCTGTATCACTTCATTCTGCACATTTCAATAAAGACAAAACAAGTGTGTAAAAAATGAAAGTGAAAATCCTTTACCCAGTCTTTTAACTTAAATTCCTCATGATGTAAAAATGCTCCCAAAGACAACTCAGGACTTCTTTCAAGCCTCATGTTAGGTCAAACTATCATCAGTCATGATGATTAACACGTTGGCTGAATGCAAACAACAAGAATAAAGCTGATTCTGGCCCAACAAGGAAACAGTTGTTTCTCAAAGCAGGTGTGACTTACACAGAACTGGACCAAACACTTGATAAGAACACAACGTGTGCTGATGGACCAGCAGAGGACAAGAAGGAGAACCTATGATCTCGTCAGCAGGACTTTAAGAGCTAGACTCATTAGATTCATTGAGACTGAGACTGACCCGTCAGAAGGGTAACAGCAGGACAGAGAGGGCCCAACACTGTAGAGAGCTTTAGACAGCCGAGGTCACAGAAAGAAGTTTGAAACATGATGTTAGAAGAGAGCGTTGGTGAATAAACACTTTTGCCTTCAGACGTCTTCAAATAACTCGCTGTTTGTTTACCAGCAGCCCCGCTGAGGACGTGTCCAACAGACACGGGGTCACCCATGTGTCCCATTGTACATGGAAGGTTGGACTGGTTCATAAGAACACATATCAATGAACACATGAGCATTGGAACAAGGTAGCTTTGGTGATTGTTTTGGAAAGAATTCATAATTGTATTATTGTATTATAATTATTAACGCATCAATGTGTACATTGCTTTAATGTTGCAGTACTTTACTTTATATACTGCCGGTAGCAACGGATCAATAAAGTCTACATCATCATTCATTTGTTGATCATATATGTTGATTACTCTGAATCTGTAAAGTAACTAAAGATATCCAATAAGTGTACAAATTACAATATTAGCCTCTGAAATGTAGCAGAGTAGTACAAGATGTATAAAGTACAGCAACCTCAACATTGAACAGAAGTACTTGACTCAATGTATTTAGTTACATTTCACCACTGTGGACTCTCAAGCTGGTTCAGAGTAGATCCAGATGACTGCAGTGCAGTAACACCTTCTGACACATGTTTGTACAAACTATTGTTGGCCATGAGGAATAACACGTTAGCTAATGCTAGTGTTAGTCGATTATATATTTAAATGTTATATGATTTCTCTCATGTCATCCACCAGCAGCAGAACTTCCTCCCTGCTCCACTATTTTCTATTATTTCATCTCTATTATCTATTGTAAATGTATTAGATTGTTGACGTGGGGTGAATCCAGCATTCTCAGGTTCAGGATCAATATTTAACACATTTTTCTGGTGTGTCTTTGGTAGTTTATCTTTGTACCCTGGCAGCTTCTCATTTGAGAAGCAGAACACAGCTGTATTAGATGTTACAGATGTTATAATAACTGCAAACCAAATGTTAAAATGTGTCTGCAGAGTCACAGTAAGAGTGCAATTCACCCAAAGAAATGTGTGTGTGTGTGTGTGTGTGTGTGTGTGTGCGTGTGTGTGATCAAGTTCTTCTTTTTTCGATGCGTCTTCCTTAAAGTCCTGCCAAGAACACTGTTATCTATCTTCTTCAGAGACGGTGTGACTTACAAAAAACGGATCAAAATCCTTCTTGGGAACACTGTGATCAGCAGCACAATCATACGTCAGTGTTATGTTTCATTGACATTGTCCAGCTTCACTATTGTTGCAATCAGCTGGGAATGAGGAAATAGAAAGAATAAAAACATACGAGCCATGGAACAAGGTAGCTTTTGTGTTTGTTCACCCACCCAGTCCCACCCTTTCAAAATAAAAGCCCCATAGAGTAACTGTATCTTAACATGAAGCTCAGAATGAGGTTCGTACAGAATACAAGATTCAATCCAAGAGTATGAATCTAAAATGCAGAAAAGAGAGAAGCGCTATCTCAATCGAACCTGAAACGCGAGAGAAGAGAAAGAAGAAGAAGCCGTTCCCTTACTTCGACGCGGCCTCCCTATGCAGCTTCACCTACCATGCCCACTTGACTATCCGCACCAAGATATCCAATATCAAGGTTTACCTCAGCGGCATCAACTTCTTTGCGAAACTACTCACCGTCTCCCCCTGCTCCCCCACAACGTTCTCTCAGTTGTTCTTGCTCTTCAAAGGCCTCCAGCGCCGAACGCCTCCGCCGACTCCTCGCGGTCTTCCGCTAACCTCCTATCTCGTTCCTCGCTGCGTCGCCACCCTCCGCTCCAATCGCCTTCCCGTCCACCTGGCACGCACCCTAGAATCCATGTTCCACTTGCTTTTTCGGCTTCCTGCGATGCGTCTCATTCAGCCAAGTTTAACCCTAGTCTCCACCATGCCTACCAAATCTACACTCGCCCAGCTCCAACGACCTGTGCAACGGGCAGGCAGGCAGCCTTGCTTCCTTGGGAGGGCTTCTTGGGGGTCTGCAAGGCCCGGGAGCCGCAGTGGACCCTCAACCTAGCCTTTCCCGAAACCGCTTCATCCAGGCTAATCTCCACCAACCATTCCCCAACGCTGAGGTGGGGCCCTAAATATATATGTATATATATATATATATATCATTATATATCATATAAAATATGTATGTAATAATGAAATCAAACTATTTCACATAGTTGTTTTTTAACACTGTTAATGAATGATTGAATATTAAGTCTCTGTATCTCTTTATTCTGCACATGTCCTGCTTTTCAATAAAGATAAGTTTGCATGTGAAGTGTGTTTGCTTCAGACTCTATAGAAACTTCACTTTGAGTGTTTCCATCACCTTAGTCCCATCACTGTTATAATGCTGACTAATCATTTATCAAACTGCTGAACAGAAGTCATGAACTTTTTTTCCTTTAGATTGAAGTAAAAATCTTTCACTTTTATTACTTGTAAAACCAACATTAACTTAAGAATTCCTTTATGATGTAAAAATGATTTTTCAGAAAACTTAGAAGGTTTTTCAAGCCTCATGTTTAAACAAATCATTGGTCATGATTAATAACACGTTTACTGAATCAATATGTAGAATTCAAATAAAATAGGGAGACTATTTTCATTGATTTGATCCTTTGATAGGATATTTTACCACTTTTTATTTTTGGCATTCATCAGGTGTTTAAACAACAACAATAGAGCTGATTCTGACCCAACAAGGAACTGTATTACTTTACTAATTTACTTTACTATTACTTACAATTATGGTGCATTTAACCCCAAAACATCATACAGAAAACTAAACATTAATAACTATCCACATGTAAGGGACTGTTTGAGTAATCCTCTGTGTGCACACCAGATGGTCTTTAATTCCATATAAACAAGTAACATGTAACAGTGTTATTCATTGTAGAACATAACATTTTGAAACTTAAGACGATTTAAAACTGATGTCCTGTGTCTACCTGACACAGGACATCAGTTACGCAGCGCTCCGCTCGTGCGTAACTGGATTTTACGTAAAACTATTCTGTCAATCAAAACCACGTTGCCACCACTGCATTGGTTAGATCCTAAGGCGTGTATAGAGGTCTCATGGTATGGGATTGACCAACCACAGGCTGACTTATCGACACTCACACACAGGCAAAAGCGCATGGAGCCGTGAGTCGGCGGCCCAGAGAGGCTTTGGAGAGGATTCTAGCTCTCAAAAATGATGCCAGACTGCTGTATGTGATAGATTGTGCATGTACAAGGATAAAGGAAGTTAAATATATAGTTATTTAGTATATAAAAGTACAATGGAACAGCTGGAGAAGCTGTTTCTCAAATGACGACCTTTCGTGACCTCTCGTACGTTTATGTCTCTAACTCTGGCCTGCTTCACTCTATTCACTCCAATTCTTTTGTGTGTGACTACTGCCATGCTTTGCTATGATGCTGGTGGTTTTTAGGCTTTAATGAGCCTCATTTAATATAGTATTATCAATAAAAGTGCTTTTTCACCAGGCGAACCTGACATTTTCAAAGTGGAGCTGTGTTCCATCTTCATTTGCTATTAACCAGTAACATATACACAATATTTACACCTCTCACCAAAGTGTTATTCATTGTAGAACATAACATTTTGAAACTTAAGATCATTTAAAACTGATGTCCTGTGTCTACCCGACGTGGTCGAGAACACAATATTAAAGTTAATGCTTTGTTTCTATACAACAAACCAAAAGCTTATTTCTTGTGTCTTCAGCTTTGAAGCCGGTACAGAAAGAAAAGTGTAATTCTATGATGAATGGTGCCAGGGTTTCAGTACGTTCACAATAACAATAATCTTACACAGAACTGAACAACACTCAAAGGGAACATTTGTAGGCGTGTTTGTTATAGTTGGGTTTTCCCTTCATCCTTACTTCTTCCTCAAACTCCTGCCAAACACAAGGCTTGAAGAGAGCCCAGCACAGTTAAGCCTGAGTGAAAAGAGAGGACAAGGAGGACAAACTAGGAGACCAGAGACATGTGCTTGTTGGACATCATTTAATAAACTGATAAAGGGACATTTTAGAATTATGTGAAAAATTAAAGAAAGAATTCTTTACTTTCATTACTTGTAAAAACCAAAATTAACTTGAGAATTCCTTATGATGTCAAAATGCTTTTTCAGAGAACTTAGAAGGTCTTTCAAGCCTCATGTTGAAACAAACTATCGTTGGTCATGATGAATAATACGTTGGCTGAATCAATATGTAGAATTCATAAAAAGGGTATTTTTAGTGTATTATTTCCATTGATTTGAACCTTTGATACGATGATTCACTACTTTTTATTTGTGTCATTCTTCAGGAGTGCAAACACAAAGCGTGCTGATGGACCAGGACAAGAAGGAGAACCTAGAGAGAGAGGGAGACAGAGGGAGAAGAGAGAGAGAGAGAGGCACACAGCTTGGATGCTCATGTGTTTGTGGGACAACAAACAAACACAGGCTCAGAGAGATGCAGTGCTGTTCAGGACGTTTACTATGTTCTCGTCAGCAGGACAGACATTGACTTCAAGTGCTGGACTTATTTGGGTCTTTGAGACTGAGACTGGCCCGTGAGAAGGATAATGATTCAGGTTCAAGATAACACAAGAAGTGAGATCCAAACATCACTGGCCGTGGACCAAGATAGCTTCAGGTCTTATGGCAGAAATTCAGAGGCTGAGTGTGAGAATGGAATTAAAGGTCACCAAGGTGTGTTTTATCTGTTTTGACAAAGAACAATTCTTTGGAACATGACTTCTACAGGTAATGATTGCACAATGACTGACCTGCTGGAAGGTTAATGGCAACAGGTACAATGAAAGATTCGTTGGAATTCTCAGACAGGGAATAATTGCAGTACTGGCAACAGGTAAGAGGCCTGAAGTAATGAAAGAAAAAGCAAATAACTGAAGGTTTGGACCAAAATATGAGTTTCAAATTGGGATTTAAAGGCCTCAACTGTTTGATGTGAGCAGAAAGGTCATTCCAGAGGAAGGGGATGTGATAGGAAAATGTTTATGAACAGTGTTTCCACTAGGTTTACAGCTTTGGGGGGGGGGGGGGGGGGGGCACAGGGCGTGCAGAGCACAGGGCGTGCTGCACTTGGGCTCTTCCCTGTACTTAGCGAAGCGCGCTCTCTGTCCGTTGGTGTGCTCACCTGTGTTTGTGTGTACGTGTGTGTGTGTGTGTGTGTGTGTGTGTGTGTGTGTGTGTGTGTGTGTGTGTGTGTGTGTGTGTGTGTGTGTGTGTGTGTGTGTGTGTGTGTGCTCGGGCGCATCGGGGCAGAACTCCGCCGTGTGCGATACAGAGAGCAGAGGAGAATTGTAAACACGACCATGTAGAGACAGAAATGACATGCCGTCTGTCAATAAGATAAATCACATGAGGCTGTTTAGTGTGTTTAATAAAAGAACAAGGTATAGACCTGTTCTATAGGAAAGGTAACCTGAAATGACTTCTGTTGTGATCTGGCTCTATATAGAAAACTAAATGAACTCGACCTTCAAGGGGGGGCGGAGGGTGCCGTTGGGGGGGGGGGGCGCCCCCCTAATACAATGGTAGGGGAAACACTGATGAATGACTGAATGTTACGTCTCTATCACTTTATTCTGCACATTTCAATAAAGACAACTTTGTAAAAAGTGTAAAAAATACAAGTGAAAATCCTTTACCCAGTCTTTTACCTTAAGAAGTTCCTCATGATGTAAACATGCTTTTTAAGAGAGCTCAGACTTCTTTCAAGCCTCATGTTTGAACAAACTATCATCAGTCATGATGATTAACATGTTCATCCTTCAATCCTTTAGATTGAAGTAAAAATCTTTCACTTTTATTACTTGTAAAACCAACATTAACTTAAGAATTCCTTTATGATGTAAAAATGATTTTTCAGAAAACTCAGAAGGTTTTTCAAGCCTCATGTTTAAACAAATCATTGGTCATGATTAATAACACGTTTACTGAATCAATATGTAGAATTCAAATGAATTAGGGAGACTATTTTCATTGATTTGATCCTTTGATAGGATATTTTACCACTTTTTATTTTTGGCATTCATCAGGTGTTTAAACAACAACAATAGAGCTGATTGTGACCCAACAAGGAACTGTATTACTTTACTAATTTACTTTACTATTACTTACAATTATGGTGCATTTAACCCCAAAACATCATACAGAAAACTAAACATTAATAACTATCCACATGTAAGGGACTGTTTGAGTAATCCTCTGTGTGCACACCAGATGGTCTTTAATTCCATATAAACAAGTAACATGTAACAGTGTTATTCATTGTAGAACATAACATTTTGAAACTTAAGATCATTTAAAACTGATGTCCTGTGTCGACCCGACGTGGTCGAGAACACAATATTAAAGTTAATGCTTTGTTTCTATACAACAAACCAAAAGCTTATTTCTTGTGTCTTCAGTTTTGAAGCCGGTACAGAAAGAAAAGTGTAATTCTATGATGAATGGTGCCAGGGTTTCAGTACGTTCACAATAACAATAATCTTACACAGAACTGAACAACACTCAAAGGGAACATTTGTAGGCGTGTTTGTTATAGTTGGGTTTTCCCTTCATCCTTACTTCTTCCTCAAACTCCTGCCAAACACAAGGCTTGAAGAGAGCCCAGCACAGTTAAGCCTGAGTGAAAAGAGAGGACAAGGAGGACAAACTAGGAGACCAGAGACATGTGCTTGTTGGACATCATTTAATAAACTGATAAAGGGACATTTTAGAATTATGTGAAAAATTAAAGAAAGAATTCTTTACTTTCATTACTTGTAAAAACCAAAATTAACTTGAGAATTCCTTATGATGTCAAAATGCTTTTTCAGAGAACTTAGAAGGTCTTTCAAGCCTCATGTTGAAACAAACTATCGTTGGTCATGATGAATAATACGTTGGCTGAATCAATATGTAGAATTCATAAAAAGGGTATTTTTAGTGTATTATTTCCATTGATTTGAACCTTTGATACGATGATTCACTACTTTTTATTTGTGTCATTCTTCAGGAGTGCAAACACAAAGCGTGCTGATGGACCAGGACAAGAAGGAGAACCTAGAGAGAGAGGGAGACAGAGGGAGAAGAGAGAGAGAGAGAGGCACACAGCTTGGATGCTCATGTGTTTGTGGGACAACAAACAAACACAGGCTCAGAGAGATGCAGTGCTGTTCAGGACGTTTACTATGTTCTCGTCAGCAGGACAGACATTGACTTCAAGTGCTGGACTTATTTGGGTCTTTGAGACTGAGACTGGCCCGTGAGAAGGATAATGATTCAGGTTCAAGATAACACAAGAAGTGAGATCCAAACATCACTGGCCGTGGACCAAGATAGCTTCAGGTCTTATGGCAGAAATTCAGAGGCTGAGTGTGAGAATGGAATTAAAGGTCACCAAGGTGTGTTTTATCTGTTTTGGCAAAGAACAATTCTTTGGAACATGACTTCTACAGGTAATGATTGCACAATGACTGACCTGCTGGGAGGTTAATGGCAACAGGTACAATGAAAGATTCGTTGGAATTCTCAGACAGGGAATAATTGCAGTACTGGCAACAGGTAAGAGGCCTGAAGTAATGAAAGAAAAAGCAAATAACTGAAGGTTTGGACCAAAATATGAGTTTCAAATTGGGATTTAAAGGCCTCAACTGTTTGATGTGAGCAGAAAGGTCATTCCAGAGGAAGGGGATGTGATAGGAAAATGTTTATGAACAGTGTTTCCACTAGGTTTACAGCTTTGGGGGGGGGGGGGGGGCACAGGGCGTGCAGAGCACAGGGCGTGCTGCACTTGGGCTCTTCCCTGTACTTAGCGAAGCGCGCTCTCTGTCCGTTGGTGTGCTCACCTGTGTTTGTGTGTACGTGTGTGTGTGTGTGTGTGTGTGTGTGTGTGTGTGTGTGTGTGTGTGTGTGTGTGTGTGTGTGTGTGTGTGTGTGTGTGTGTGTGTGTGTGTGTGTGTGTGTGTGTGTGTGTGTGTGCTCGGGCGCATCGGGGCAGAACTCCGCCGTGTGCGATACAGAGAGCAGAGGAGAATTGTAAACACGACCATGTAGAGACAGAAATGACATGCCGTCTGTCAATAAGATAAATCACATGAGGCTGTTTAGTGTGTTTAATAAAAGAACAAGGTATAGACCTGTTCTATAGGAAAGGTAACCTGAAATGACTTCTGTTGTGATCTGGCTCTATATAGAAAACTAAATGAACTCGACCTTCAAGGGGGGGCGGAGGGTGCCGTTGGGGGGGGGGGGGCGCCCCCCTAATACAATGGTAGGGGAAACACTGATGAATGACTGAATGTTACGTCTCTATCACTTTATTCTGCACATTTCAATAAAGACAACTTTGTAAAAAGTGTAAAAAATACAAGTGAAAATCCTTTACCCAGTCTTTTACCTTAAGAAGTTCCTCATGATGTAAACATGCTTTTTAAGAGAGCTCAGACTTCTTTCAAGCCTCATGTTTGAACAAACTATCATCAGTCATGATGATTAACATGTTCATCCTTCAATCCTTTAGATTGAAGTAAAAATCTTTCACTTTTATTACTTGTAAAACCAACATTAACTTAAGAATTCCTTTATGATGTAAAAATGATTTTTCAGAAAACTCAGAAGGTTTTTCAAGCCTCATGTTTAAACAAATCATTGGTCATGATTAATAACACGTTTACTGAATCAATATGTAGAATTCAAATGAATTAGGGAGACTATTTTCATTGATTTGATCCTTTGATAGGATATTTTACCACTTTTTATTTTTGGCATTCATCAGGTGTTTAAACAACAACAATAGAGCTGATTGTGACCCAACAAGGAACTGTATTACTTTACTAATTTACTTTACTATTACTTACAATTATGGTGCATTTAACCCCAAAACATCATACAGAAAACTAAACATTAATAACTATCCACATGTAAGGGACTGTTTGAGTAATCCTCTGTGTGCACACCAGATGGTCTTTAATTCCATATAAACAAGTAACATGTAACAGTGTTATTCATTGTAGAACATAACATTTTGAAACTTAAGATCATTTAAAACTGATGTCCTGTGTCGACCCGACGTGGTCGAGAACACAATATTAAAGTTAATGCTTTGTTTCTATACAACAAACCAAAAGCTTATTTCTTGTGTCTTCAGTTTTGAAGCCGGTACAGAAAGAAAAGTGTAATTCTATGATGAATGGTGCCAGGGTTTCAGTACGTTCACAATAACAATAATCTTACACAGAACTGAACAACACTCAAAGGGAACATTTGTAGGCGTGTTTGTTATAGTTGGGTTTTCCCTTCATCATTACTTCTTCCTCAAACTCCTGAATGATTAATGAATGATTGAATATTAAGTCTCTGTATCACTTTATTCTGCACATTTCCTGCTTTTCAATAAAGATAAGTTTGCATATGAAGTGTGTTTGCTTCAGACTCTATAGAAACTTCACTTTGAGTGCTTAGTGTGAGTCAACCCCCAACAACATCTGTTGGAACTTAGATCATAGCGTTACATTTGATGGCTATTTAAAACACATGTATTACCCATGTCTGCCATTGTACATGGAAGGTTTGAGTGGTTCACCTAAAAGACAAGATCTTAAACATTAAGATATTTAGTTTTGTCCAGATTGTCCAGCTGCAACTTTTTGTTGAGCTGGAAACGATTGAATAGAAACAAAAAACACACATGAGCCGTGGAACAAGAAAGCTTTTGTGCTTGATTTGGCAGGAGTTTAGAGGTGGAGTTTGATGATATTAAAGATTATCAAGGTACCACTCTGGTTTGACAAGATATTACTTTCTTTGGAATATGACTCATGACAGGTAATGATTGCACAACGGGCTACAGCATCTCTCTATATAAAGGCAGCTGACCTGCAGTAAGTACAACAGAATCCAGAGGACCAGCTGACTTCTTCCTGCCGCTCTATCACTGACTGTCAGCAGACACGTAAGTCTTCTTGAGATGATAAACAATATTTTTTCTAATTCAGATCTAAATCAGTTATATTCCATGTTAAATGGGTAAATGGGTGCAGTATGCATGCACATTAACAATAATTTTTTTTGGGATATTTTATATATAATTTGACAATTGAATTTGTGAATTTGAATTTGTTGTGATTATATTGGAGCACACCTGAAAAGACACAGTCATGCTGAAAACTTGTCATGTTTCCTCATGATTTGTCTTTCTTTAATGCAGTTAACCACAATGACCACCTACATCTCCCACCTTGCTGTGCACCATCATGACGCTGATGAGAAAAAGCTCAAATCAGACGGTTTCAGGAAAATCAATGTTGATCTGAACAAAGGGGCAGGAGGAAAGTCCTCCTTTCTTTGGTGCAAAAAAGGAAGCCGCTCATCAGCAATCACCAGGATTCAACTGACATTCAACGCACAGATGAGTGTTGGATTCATCAAGGCAGGGTACACAAAGTGTCCTTGGCCAATCGTTCTTGCTGCAGGTGCTGATCCCATTTACTTGTGGTACTTCCAAGAGTCCACAGAGTATGACATCCCCATAGTGGACTTGGACATCACCACAAATTCAGAAGATGAAGCCCTGAAGTTTCGCCAAGGTTGGGAGAGACTGTCCTGTGATCTGAAGTGCAAGGCCGGAGGGGACTGGGTCTACATCTGGGTGAAGAGAGAAATACAAACCTACATCTCTGATGTAGCTATCACTGATTCCTTCACATCCGACGAGAAGTACCTTGGCGAGGGCTACATTCGCATGGATGAAGATGCTCACAGGGGGGTAGGAAGTAACTACGTCTTCATCTGGTACCGTCTGACCCCCATCTCAGAGAATGCACTCAGTGATCTGAAAGTCTCCGCCACTGAGAGCGAGTTTCAGGCCCTTCAGCAGCAAAATTACCAGCCAGTGAACGTCAACCTTAACGAGGGGGCCGGAAGTATCCCGATGTACCTGTGGTGCAAGAGAGAGGGATCCAACACTCCCATCAAGACCATCACCCTGCTTCTCAACATTGATGCTGTTCCAGTGTTTGAAAAGGCTGGTGTCACCGTGATCAAAACAAATCTCAACACAGGCATTAAAGGCTGCACTGAGTACCTGTGTTTCTGTAAGTAAAACCCTGAGAAAGCCTTCCTCACTTTAGCAGAGCTGAGAATTCTCAACTCTCAACTGAAGTGGAAAGAAAAGTCCAACGATGGTGTTAAATCACGTTGGTGGTGGCCTCTTTGATTGTTTCTTCTCTTTTTCTATACAAAACATGAATTAATGACATAATTATGGTAGTACTACTGGTCATATTAAAGTATCAATGGTATATGGGTTGTACTTGCTGATGTAATTAAAGAATAATTAACTAAGTGAAAGTTCTGATGAAAAGATGAGTTTCAATGTAAAGGATTCAACTGTCTGATGTCAGCAAGGAGATTATTCCAGAGGAAAGGAGGCATGAAAGGAAAAGGCCCTGCAGCCTGCTGACTCCTTTATCAATCTGGGACAGACAGGAGTTCTATATAAAACTGTTATACTACTGGTAATATCAGAAACGATCAATGGTGTATGAGTTCTAGTGTTAAACAAAATGTCAACAAAATCAATGAAATTATTTTAAATGATTTTTCAACTATGATGTTAACGAATGATTGAATATTAAGTCTCTGTATCACTTTATTCTGCACATTTCCTGCTTTTCAATAAAGACAACTTTGCATGTGAATTGTGTTTGCTTCAGTCTCTACACAATTGAAACTTCCCTTTGAGTGTTTTCATGTGTTTCCATCATCTTAGTCCCATCGCTGTCATCATGCTGACGAATCAGGGCCCATATCTATCAAAATGCTGAAAGGGATATTTTGGACTTTATGTGAAAAAGTACAAATCCTTCACTTTTATTACTTGTAAAGCCAAGATAAACTTGATAATTCTGTGTAATGTAAAAATGCTCTTTAAGAAAGCTCAGGAGGTCTTTCAAGCTGGTTGAGAGTAGATCCTGGAATACTTACAATTAAGGTGCATTTCACCCAAAACATACAGAATACTAAACCTTTCTAGCTAACCATATCTCCACATGTAAGGGACTATTTAAGTAATCCTCTGTGTGTACACCAGATGGTGTTCAAGTCCATGCAAACATGTGACAGATCAAATAAGATAATCCTTTATTAGTCTCGCAGTGGGGAAATTTACAAGATTACAGCAGCATAGTGCAAATAAGAGACATAGTAAAAAATCAATGTATCAAAACAAGTATCATGAATAAGTAATAAACAGTAAAGGATATTAACTAAGTACAAATCCACAATAACTGAAATATAACTGTAACTACAAATATGTTATATACAGACAGAATAATTGTTGTATTGCAGGGTGTATTTATATTGCACAGATTGTTTTGTGTTTGGTGGTGTACTGGGAGCACAGCTGGTTGTGCAGCCTGACAGCAGCAGGAAGGAAGGACCTGTGGTACCTCTCTAAGGAGCGTTGTCCATCAGGGATGATAGCTTAGCCATCATCCTCCTGTCTCCCACCACCTCCACCGTATCCAGTGGACACCCAGCACACTGCTGGCCTTCTTGAGGCGTTTTTTTAGTCTCTTCCTGTCAGCTGTCGAGATGCTGCTGCCCCAGCAGGCCACTCCACTGAATAATCGTGTTATTCATTGTAGAATGTTGTGGAAATGTATCATTCGGTTATTTTAGTTATAACTTGCATCGCTTAAACCTGAACATATGCAGACGAGACGAACCAGACTCATTTAAAAACGAATAATAAATGTTATCATATCGAAGGTATTTTAACATTTCTGGCTTGCTGTAATGTCATCCTGATCTCACCACTTAACCCTCTTCCCACGAAAACAATACCACGGCTGGGAACCTGGCCTTGGTGGATGCATCGGCAGGCAGAGGAGGAGGACGACGTCTGCGGGGGGGGCAGAGGAAACACTGACACCTGGGCCCTATTCCTCGTACGTCGCTAATTGAGTTAGCGGGATAAGTTTGAGGATGAGATTGCACACTTCAGGCTTTTCGGTTCCTCGAAGCAGGTTTAGCTCAATCACCATAGCAACACATCAATAAGCCTGAACCTGCTCCAGAGCAGCTCACTGAAGGAAGCTGGATAAGTTTGCCACTCCCCCGGGAAAAAATGTCATCTCCCTTCCTCATCCCATTGATGAAGGAGCGATATTAGTTAGATTAGCGTTTTATAGGCAGAGAGTTCTTCGAGATCGGCCCGTGTACGTTTTGATCATCTGTTTTACCGTTCATTCGATGAAACGAAAATACGGAAATGTCCGTATTTTAACGGTAAAACAGACGACTAAAACGTACACGGACCGAGATCGCCAAGATCCGTTATCACATCGCGATGACTTCCTATACGAGCGCTATCGATTCTGCCGACAAGGAATCATTTATTTACAAGACCTTCTGGAGTCATACATTGTGAACACCACACGAGCATTGAGCGTCTCACAGACTGGATCAGAGCCGTGAGCTGTGAGCGAGTGGTACATTATTGTACAGTGTGGGCGATGCCGCTGCATGCCGTGCTGTTCGTAAAGTTTATTTGGTGCTTAAGAAACTTATGGATGTGTTCAATACATTACCATGGCACATATTGTATGGACTCACCATTCTGAATAATGTTTGTGTGCTTAGTTTTTACTTGCTCCCATGTCCTCTTGATGGCTGGGTTGCAACTACATGGGGCTTGAAAGCACTCATAATTATATGACAGTGTTATTAGTACACCATAGCATATCATTACTGTACTCATGATAAGAATAGAGAGAATCACACACAAGTCCTTTTCACTGCTTCAATTGATTGAATGTCTGATTATGAATAATATTCATACTGATCCGCCCATACACAGATTCACACACACATATTCAAACTCCTAGTTCTATATGGTAATCTACACATACATGTATATACACATGTATAGTATGATACATAAGCACATACAGTACATATATCCTCATAAGTATCTATTAACTCGTATCAATTAGATACTCTTCGGGCTTGTTTTATCTACTTATTCTGAAAGAGTTGAGATGATTATTTTCGCTATAAGATCTCATTCGATGATGCATTCCATTAACCTTTTGGGCCCGAACAGTACTGATCACTACCGCACAATGCAATTTTCAGTAACAAATATAATATTTCCACAACCATGCAGCATACCGTTTGAACAAATGTCTCATGAACAGAAGCATGTGTAACACTTTACACACTTTCTCAAATGACGACCTCTCGTGGCCTCTCGTATGTTTATGTCTCTTGCTCTGGCCTACTTCACTCTATTCACTCCAATTATTTTGTGTGTGACTACTGCCATCGTTTGCTATGATTGTGGGTGGATTTTAGGCTTTACTGAGCCTCATTTAATATAGTATTATGAATAATAGTGGTTTATCACCATACGAATTTGACATTTTTCAAAGTGGAGCTGTGTTCCATCTTCATCAGCTATTAACCAGAAACATATACATAATATTTACTCTATTCATATGAGCAAACCCTTCTTAGTGTTATTAATCCTTTGGAATTATTAAAAAATACCTTGTAGTTAGAGAGTAAGGCCCCTTTGAGTATGTGTATAATATTTTCGAGAATAAGCCAAAAAAAGTCCTAGGGAGGATGGGGGCCAAAGGGTTAAGCCTACTGCCAGCAGGCACCTCTTCCACTCCCCCCCTAATTTGGAGCAAAAATGCCTAAAATGACATACCCAAATTAAAATGTCTGTAGCGTCTGAACCACTCTGACTGTATGCATCAATGAGGTCTTGCCAGAAAGAAAACCCCCTAAAGTTCCTTGTGAAAGTGTCAGAAAACCTGTAGGTCATACAGAAACAGAGCAGTGGGCCTTTGAAGTCAGTAAAAATGTAAGAGTTTTGTCTGTCTAAAATAAACAAGTATCTTTCAGTATAAATAACTGCCTGTGGCTGTATCTGTACAGGTAAAGGACAGTATAGGGCTGTAACAACACTATCAGTGAACACCTGCCTCAAATGTATTTGAAGAAGATAGGACAAAGTATGACCATTCTACAGTGTTCTTTCCATGAAAAGATTCATCAGAAAAAAACCGCACGTGAAAAGTGAAAATTATGAACACGTTGGTTGACAGCTCATGAAAGAGAAGAATTAGGTTTCTACTATAACTACTCGCGTTTTCTAAAGCCGTTAGCTCCATGGTAACATCCGCTAATACATTCACTAGTAAATTCGGGTCTGTAATGTATCTTTCGCCGTCGAAACTTTGGACAGTGTGTGTTTGGGCTCCTTTTGTGAAAAATCCATAAAAAATAAAAGAAAATCGATGTTTTCTTTGCAAAGATGAGGATTTTGTGCATGCTGGGATACCAAAAACGGCCATGTTTTGTGACGTAATTTTTGTAAGCAAGCCGTACGAACGGAAGGGATGGCGGTGTTAGATTTAGCCATGATTATGGTCTGGACTTCCTCATATGCGTTCATGATCATCTCCTTCTCGCCAGCGGAGAAAAAAGACGCTCTTTCTTTGACTTTATTCGCTATTGTACTGTTAGAAAATCATGGTTTCGGTGATCGATGCTTACCCCCTTTGACGTAAAACGGGCACGCCCAATTATCCTGATGACTGAGGTCTTGTTCGATTTAACGAGACTGTTTGAGCGCTGATCAGCCTTTGAGGAACCGAGATATCCTGCCTTCAATCATCTCGGTAATTCAAGCTGGATAATTGGACATTTGATCGACTTAGTTGAGCAACGTACGAGGAATAGGGCCTTGGTGGCAGGAAAGGGTTCGGTTCATGTGAGAGGACTGCAGCCTCAGAGGACTTTGGACATTCTATAACTATTTAATACTGGATTGCATTTTTGCTCCAAATTAGGGGGGGAGTGGAAGAGGTGCCTGCTGGCAGTAGGCTTAACCCTTTGGCCCCCATCCTCCCTAGGACTTTTTTTTGGCTTATTCTCGATAATATTATACACATACTCAAAGGGGCCTTACTCTCTAACTACAAGGTATTTTTTAATAATTTCAAAGGATTAATAACACTAAGAAGGGTTTGCTCATATGAATTGAGTAAATATTATGTATATGTTTCTGGTTAATAGCTGATGAAGATGGAACACAGCTCCACTTTGAAAAATGTCAAATTCGTATGGTGATAAACCACTATTATTCATAATACTATATTAAATGAGGCTCAGTAAAGCCTAAAATCCACCCACAATCATAGCAAACGATGGCAGTAGTCACACACAAAATAATTGGAGTGAATAGAGTGAAGTAGGCCAGAGCAAGAGACATAAACATACGAGAGGCCACGAGAGGTCGTCATTTGAGAAAGTGTGTAAAGTGTTACACATGCTTCTGTTCATGAGACATTTGTTCAAACGGTATGCTGCATGGTTGTGGAAATATTATATTTGTTACTGAAAATTGCATTGTGCGGTAGTGATCAGTACTGTTCGGGCCCAAAAGGTTAATGGAATGCATCATTGAATGAGATCTTATAGCGAAAATAATCATCTCAACTCTTTCAGAATAAGTAGATAAAACAAGCCCGAAGAGTATCTAACTGATACGAGTTAATAGATACTTATGAGGATATATGTACTGTATGTGCTTATGTATCATACTATACATGTGTATATACATGTATGTGTAGATTACCATATAGAACTAGGAGTTTGAATATGTGTGTGTGAATCTGTGTATGGGCGGATCAGTATGAATATTATTCATAATCAGACATTCAATCAATTGAAGCAGTGAAAAGGACTTGTGTGTGATTCTCTCTATTCTTATCATGAGTACAGTAATGATATGCTATGGTGTACTAATAACACTGTCATATAATTATGAGTGCTTTCAAGCCCCATGTAGTTGCAACCCAGCCATCAAGAGGACATGGGAGCAAGTAAAAACTAAGCACACAAACATTATTCAGAATGGTGAGTCCATACAATATGTGCCATGGTAATGTATTGAACACATCCATAAGTTTCTTAAGCACCAAATAAACTTTACGAACAGCACGGCATGCAGCGGCATCGCCCACACTGTACAATAATGTACCACTCGCTCACAGCTCACGGCTCTGATCCAGTCTGTGAGACGGTCAATGCTCGTGTGGTGTTCACAATGTATGACTCCAGAAGGTCTTGTAAATAAATGATTCCTTGTCGGCAGAATCGATAGCGCTCGTATAGGAAGTCATCGCGATGTGATAACGGATCTTGGCGATCTCGGTCCGTGTACGTTTTAGTCGTCTGTTTTACCGTTAAAATACGGACATTTCCGTATTTTCGTTTCATCGAATGAACGGTAAAACAGATGATCAAAACGTACACGGGCCGATCTCGAAGAACTCTCCTATAAAACGCTAATCTAACTAATATCGCTCCTTCATCAATGGGATGAGGAAGGGAGATGACATTTTTTCCCGGGGGAGTGGCAAACTTATCCAGCTTCCTTCAGTGAGCTGCTCTGGAGCAGGTTCAGGCTTATTGATGTGTTGCTATGGTGATTGAGCTAAACCTGCTTCGAGGAACCGAAAAGCCTGAAGTGTGCAATCTCATCCTCAAACTTATCCCGCTAACTCAATTAGCGACGTACGAGGAATAGGGCCCAGGTGTCAGTGTTTCCTCTGCCCCCCCCGCAGACGTCGTCCTCCTCCTCTGCCTGCCGATGCATCCACCAAGGCCAGGTTCCCAGCCGTGGTATTGTTTTCGTGGGAAGAGGGTTAAGTGGTGAGATCAGGATGACATTACAGCAAGCCAGAAATGTTAAAATACCTTCGATATGATAACATTTATTATTCGTTTTTAAATGAGTCTGGTTCGTCTCGTCTGCATATGTTCAGGTTTAAGCGATGCAAGTTATAACTAAAATAACCGAATGATACATTTCCACAACATTCTACAATGAATAACACGATTATTCAGTGGAGTGGCCTGCTGGGGCAGCAGCATCTCGACAGCTGACAGGAAGAGACTAAAAAAACGCCTCAAGAAGGCCAGCAGTGTGCTGGGTGTCCACTGGATACGGTGGAGGTGGTGGGAGACAGGAGGATGATGGCTAAGCTATCATCCCTGATGGACAACGCTCCTTAGAGAGGTACCACAGGTCCTTCCTTCCTGCTGCTGTCAGGCTGCACAACCAGCTGTGCTCCCAGTACACCACCAAACACAAAACAATCTGTGCAATATAAATACACCCTGCAATACAACAATTATTCTGTCTGTATATAACATATTTGTAGTTACAGTTATATTTCAGTTATTGTGGATTTGTACTTAGTTAATATCCTTTACTGTTTATTACTTATTCATGATACTTGTTTTGATACATTGATTTTTTACTATGTCTCTTATTTGCACTATGCTGCTGTAATCTTGTAAATTTCCCCACTGCGAGACTAATAAAGGATTATCTTATTTGATCTGTCACATGTTTGCATGGACTTGAACACCATCTGGTGTACACACAGAGGATTACTTAAATAGTCCCTTACATGTGGAGATATGGTTAGCTAGAAAGGTTTAGTATTCTGTATGTTTTGGGTGAAATGCACCTTAATTGTAAGTATTCCAGGATCTACTCTCAACCAGCTTGAAAGACCTCCTGAGCTTTCTTAAAGAGCATTTTTACATTACACAGAATTATCAAGTTTATCTTGGCTTTACAAGTAATAAAAGTGAAGGATTTGTACTTTTTCACATAAAGTCCAAAATATCCCTTTCAGCATTTTGATAGATATGGGCCCTGATTCGTCAGCATGATGACAGCGATGGGACTAAGATGATGGAAACACATGAAAACACTCAAAGGGAAGTTTCAATTGTGTAGAGACTGAAGCAAACACAATTCACATGCAAAGTTGTCTTTATTGAAAAGCAGGAAATGTGCAGAATAAAGTGATACAGAGACTTAATATTCAATCATTCGTTAACATCATAGTTGAAAAATCATTTAAAATAATTTCATTGATTTTGTTGACATTTTGTTTAACACTAGAACTCATACACCATTGATCGTTTCTGATATTACCAGTAGTATAACAGTTTTATATAGAACTCCTGTCTGTCCCAGATTGATAAAGGAGTCAGCAGGCTGCAGGGCCTTTTCCTTTCATGCCTCCTTTCCTCTGGAATAATCTCCTTGCTGACATCAGACAGTTGAATCCTTTACATTGAAACTCATCTTTTCATCAGAACTTTCACTTAGTTAATTATTCTTTAATTACATCAGCAAGTACAACCCATATACCATTGATACTTTAATATGACCAGTAGTACTACCATAATTATGTCATTAATTCATGTTTTGTATAGAAAAAGAGAAGAAACAATCAAAGAGGCCACCACCAACGTGATTTAACACCATCGTTGGACTTTTCTTTCCACTTCAGTTGAGAGTTGAGAATTCTCAGCTCTGCTAAAGTGAGGAAGGCTTTCTCAGGGTTTTACTTACAGAAACACAGGTACTCAGTGCAGCCTTTAATGCCTGTGTTGAGATTTGTTTTGATCACGGTGACACCAGCCTTTTCAAACACTGGAACAGCATCAATGTTGAGAAGCAGGGTGATGGTCTTGATGGGAGTGTTGGATCCCTCTCTCTTGCACCACAGGTACATCGGGATACTTCCGGCCCCCTCGTTAAGGTTGACGTTCACTGGCTGGTAATTTTGCTGCTGAAGGGCCTGAAACTCGCTCTCAGTGGCGGAGACTTTCAGATCACTGAGTGCATTCTCTGAGATGGGGGTCAGACGGTACCAGATGAAGACGTAGTTACTTCCTACCCCCCTGTGAGCATCTTCATCCATGCGAATGTAGCCCTCGCCAAGGTACTTCTCGTCGGATGTGAAGGAATCAGTGATAGCTACATCAGAGATGTAGGTTTGTATTTCTCTCTTCACCCAGATGTAGACCCAGTCCCCTCCGGCCTTGCACTTCAGATCACAGGACAGTCTCTCCCAACCTTGGCGAAACTTCAGGGCTTCATCTTCTGAATTTGTGGTGATGTCCAAGTCCACTATGGGGATGTCATACTCTGTGGACTCTTGGAAGTACCACAAGTAAATGGGATCAGCACCTGCAGCAAGAACGATTGGCCAAGGACACTTTGTGTACCCTGCCTTGATGAATCCAACACTCATCTGTGCGTTGAATGTCAGTTGAATCCTGGTGATTGCTGATGAGCGGCTTCCTTTTTTGCACCAAAGAAAGGAGGACTTTCCTCCTGCCCCTTTGTTCAGATCAACATTGATTTTCCTGAAACCGTCTGATTTGAGCTTTTTCTCATCAGCGTCATGATGGTGCACAGCAAGGTGGGAGATGTAGGTGGTCATTGTGGTTAACTGCATTAAAGAAAGACAAATCATGAGGAAACATGACAAGTTTTCAGCATGACTGTGTCTTTTCAGGTGTGCTCCAATATAATCACAACAAATTCAAATTCACAAATTCAATTGTCAAATTATATATAAAATATCCCAAAAAAAATTATTGTTAATGTGCATGCATACTGCACCCATTTACCCATTTAACATGGAATATAACTGATTTAGATCTGAATTAGAAAAAATATTGTTTATCATCTCAAGAAGACTTACGTGTCTGCTGACAGTCAGTGATAGAGCGGCAGGAAGAAGTCAGCTGGTCCTCTGGATTCTGTTGTACTTACTGCAGGTCAGCTGCCTTTATATAGAGAGATGCTGTAGCCCGTTGTGCAATCATTACCTGTCATGAGTCATATTCCAAAGAAAGTAATATCTTGTCAAACCAGAGTGGTACCTTGATAATCTTTAATATCATCAAACTCCACCTCTAAACTCCTGCCAAATCAAGCACAAAAGCTTTCTTGTTCCACGGCTCATGTGTGTTTTTTGTTTCTATTCAATCGTTTCCAGCTCAACAAAAAGTTGCAGCTGGACAATCTGGACAAAACTAAATATCTTAATGTTTAAGATCTTGTCTTTTAGGTGAACCACTCAAACCTTCCATGTACAATGGCAGACATGGGTAATACATGTGTTTTAAATAGCCATCAAATGTAACGCTATGATCTAAGTTCCAACAGATGTTGTTGGGGGTTGACTCACACTAAGCACTCAAAGTGAAGTTTCTATAGAGTCTGAAGCAAACACACTTCATATGCAAACTTATCTTTATTGAAAAGCAGGAAATGTGCAGAATAAAGTGATACAGAGACTTAATATTCAATCATTCATTAATCATTCAGGAGTTTGAGGAAGAAGTAATGATGAAGGGAAAACCCAACTATAACAAACACGCCTACAAATGTTCCCTTTGAGTGTTGTTCAGTTCTGTGTAAGATTATTGTTATTGTGAACGTACTGAAACCCTGGCACCATTCATCATAGAATTACACTTTTCTTTCTGTACCGGCTTCAAAACTGAAGACACAAGAAATAAGCTTTTGGTTTGTTGTATAGAAACAAAGCATTAACTTTAATATTGTGTTCTCGACCACGTCGGGTCGACACAGGACATCAGTTTTAAATGATCTTAAGTTTCAAAATGTTATGTTCTACAATGAATAACACTGTTACATGTTACTTGTTTATATGGAATTAAAGACCATCTGGTGTGCACACAGAGGATTACTCAAACAGTCCCTTACATGTGGATAGTTATTAATGTTTAGTTTTCTGTATGATGTTTTGGGGTTAAATGCACCATAATTGTAAGTAATAGTAAAGTAAATTAGTAAAGTAATACAGTTCCTTGTTGGGTCACAATCAGCTCTATTGTTGTTGTTTAAACACCTGATGAATGCCAAAAATAAAAAGTGGTAAAATATCCTATCAAAGGATCAAATCAATGAAAATAGTCTCCCTAATTCATTTGAATTCTACATATTGATTCAGTAAACGTGTTATTAATCATGACCAATGATTTGTTTAAACATGAGGCTTGAAAAACCTTCTGAGTTTTCTGAAAAATCATTTTTACATCATAAAGGAATTCTTAAGTTAATGTTGGTTTTACAAGTAATAAAAGTGAAAGATTTTTACTTCAATCTAAAGGATTGAAGGATGAACATGTTAATCATCATGACTGATGATAGTTTGTTCAAACATGAGGCTTGAAAGAAGTCTGAGCTCTCTTAAAAAGCATGTTTACATCATGAGGAACTTCTTAAGGTAAAAGACTGGGTAAAGGATTTTCACTTGTATTTTTTACACTTTTTACAAAGTTGTCTTTATTGAAATGTGCAGAATAAAGTGATAGAGACGTAACATTCAGTCATTCATCAGTGTTTCCCCTACCATTGTATTAGGGGGGCGCCCCCCCCCCCCAACGGCACCCTCCGCCCCCCCTTGAAGGTCGAGTTCATTTAGTTTTCTATATAGAGCCAGATCACAACAGAAGTCATTTCAGGTTACCTTTCCTATAGAACAGGTCTATACCTTGTTCTTTTATTAAACACACTAAACAGCCTCATGTGATTTATCTTATTGACAGACGGCATGTCATTTCTGTCTCTACATGGTCGTGTTTACAATTCTCCTCTGCTCTCTGTATCGCACACGGCGGAGTTCTGCCCCGATGCGCCCGAGCACACACACACACAAACACACACACACACACACACACACACACACACACACACACACACACACACACACACACACACACACACACACACACACACACACACACACACACACACACACACACACACACGTACACACAAACACAGGTGAGCACACCAACGGACAGAGAGCGCGCTTCGCTAAGTACAGGGAAGAGCCCAAGTGCAGCACGCCCTGTGCTCTGCACGCCCTGTGCCCCCCCCCCCCCCCCCCCAAAGCTGTAAACCTAGTGGAAACACTGTTCATAAACATTTTCCTATCACATCCCCTTCCTCTGGAATGACCTTTCTGCTCACATCAAACAGTTGAGGCCTTTAAATCCCAATTTGAAACTCATATTTTGGTCCAAACCTTCAGTTATTTGCTTTTTCTTTCATTACTTCAGGCCTCTTACCTGTTGCCAGTACTGCAATTATTCCCTGTCTGAGAATTCCAACGAATCTTTCATTGTACCTGTTGCCATTAACCTCCCAGCAGGTCAGTCATTGTGCAATCATTACCTGTAGAAGTCATGTTCCAAAGAATTGTTCTTTGCCAAAACAGATAAAACACACCTTGGTGACCTTTAATTCCATTCTCACACTCAGCCTCTGAATTTCTGCCATAAGACCTGAAGCTATCTTGGTCCACGGCCAGTGATGTTTGGATCTCACTTCTTGTGTTATCTTGAACCTGAATCATTATCCTTCTCACGGGCCAGTCTCAGTCTCAAAGACCCAAATAAGTCCAGCACTTGAAGTCAATGTCTGTCCTGCTGACGAGAACATAGTAAACGTCCTGAACAGCACTGCATCTCTCTGAGCCTGTGTTTGTTTGTTGTCCCACAAACACATGAGCATCCAAGCTGTGTGCCTCTCTCTCTCTCTCTTCTCCCTCTGTCTCCCTCTCTCTCTAGGTTCTCCTTCTTGTCCTGGTCCATCAGCACGCTTTGTGTTTGCACTCCTGAAGAATGACACAAATAAAAAGTAGTGAATCATCGTATCAAAGGTTCAAATCAATGGAAATAATACACTAAAAATACCCTTTTTATGAATTCTACATATTGATTCAGCCAACGTATTATTCATCATGACCAACGATAGTTTGTTTCAACATGAGGCTTGAAAGACCTTCTAAGTTCTCTGAAAAAGCATTTTGACATCATAAGGAATTCTCAAGTTAATGTTGGTTTTTACAAGTAATGAAAGTAAAGAATTCTTTCTTTAATTTTTCACATAATTCTAAAATGTCCCTTTATCAGTTTATTAAATGATGTCCAACAAGCACATGTCTCTGGTCTCCTAGTTTGTCCTCCTTGTCCTCTCTTTTCACTCAGGCTTAACTGTGCTGGGCTCTCTTCAAGCCTTGTGTTTGGCAGGAGTTTGAGGAAGAAGTAATGATGAAGGGAAAACCCAACTATAACAAACACGCCTACAAATGTTCCCTTTGAGTGTTGTTCAGTTCTGTGTAAGATTATTGTTATTGTGAACGTACTGAAACCCTGGCACCATTCATCATAGAATTACACTTTTCTTTCTGTACCGGCTTCAAAACTGAAGACACAAGAAATAAGCTTTTGGTTTGTTGTATAGAAACAAAGCATTAACTTTAATATTGTGTTCTCGACCACGTCGGGTCGACACAGGACATCAGTTTTAAATGATCTTAAGTTTCAAAATGTTATGTTCTACAATGAATAACACTGTTACATGTTACTTGTTTATATGGAATTAACCCTTTAACCCCTAGTCCTAATTTGTAGGCCTCTGCTCGAAAATAGCATACCCATACTAAAGAGAGTACAGATCTCTAACTGTAAGGTCTTTTTGGATAATTTTGATGGTATAAATAACACTAACACTTGTGAGATTTTGCTCAGATGTGTAAATATCAGTGTATATGTTACTGGTTTATAGTAAATGAAGATGGCACACAGCTCAATTTAAAATGTTCAGGTTCGCCTGAAAAAAAAAGCACTTTTATTGATATTATTTATTTGAAAGAATGCAGGTCCAAGCCTAAAACATCTCTCAAATCATAGCACAATATGTGATCAGTCTTTCTGCAAAAGTTTGACTTTGATAAAGTAAAGCCCAACAAAATGAGAGAGGTTTTAGTACAGAGAGTTCAGGCGAGATTTCCAAAATGTGCATTTTGGCACATCTTGGCACCATGTGTGCCATTTGACTTTTCTCATGTACCAAACTACATATTTCACTTGTTTATCACTAATGGTGTTCAATACATCCAAATACAACCGTTATGAACAAAATGAACGGTGAAAAAACTCGCGATGATACAACAACAAGCTGTGGTGTGCAGGTGCTGTGCGTAAAGTAGTCGCGTGCGTAATGGTGGTTTTCGTCTGCTGTCTTTTATATATTCTATTTGCTCATATATCAGCGATAGTATGACGGAGAGAGATGTTACGGATATGTCCGTCATCTGTGTGTAGTTGCCGTGCTTTCTGCCATCTCAGTTTCTTTGTTAGCATCGAGCTTCGATTGCTTGGTCCGGATATGTGCAGGGTGTGCACACATCCTGGCGAAATATGAATGTGGTACTGTAGTAATTATAATAGGCTTTGAGTGAGTTGTGTTTGGAGTATGTACAAATTGATTAAATCTTATTTTAACTCAGGTTCTGAAGTTTTACGTGGTATGCAACATCATTATATTTCGGTTTCATAATTAGTATATGTTCGATGGTCTAAGGAAAGTACTGGAAACGCCCCATATATGGGGCGCTAGGGGTAAGAAGGTTAAAGACCATCTGGTGTGCACACAGAGGATTACTCAAACAGTCCCTTACATGTGGATAGTTATTAATGTTTAGTTTTCTGTATGATGTTTTGGGGTTAAATGCACCATAATTGTAAGTAATAGTAAAGTAAATTAGTAAAGTAATACAGTTCCTTGTTGGGTCACAATCAGCTCTATTGTTGTTGTTTAAACACCTGATGAATGCCAAAAATAAAAAGTGGTAAAATATCCTATCAAAGGATCAAATCAATGAAAATAGTCTCCCTAATTCATTTGAATTCTACATATTGATTCAGTAAACGTGTTATTAATCATGACCAATGATTTGTTTAAACATGAGGCTTGAAAAACCTTCTGAGTTTTCTGAAAAATCATTTTTACATCATAAAGGAATTCTTAAGTTAATGTTGGTTTTACAAGTAATAAAAGTGAAAGATTTTTACTTCAATCTAAAGGATTGAAGGATGAACATGTTAATCATCATGACTGATGATAGTTTGTTCAAACATGAGGCTTGAAAGAAGTCTGAGCTCTCTTAAAAAGCATGTTTACATCATGAGGAACTTCTTAAGGTAAAAGACTGGGTAAAGGATTTTCACTTGTATTTTTTACACTTTTTACAAAGTTGTCTTTATTGAAATGTGCAGAATAAAGTGATAGAGACGTAACATTCAGTCATTCATCAGTGTTTCCCCTACCATTGTATTAGGGGGGCGCCCCCCCCCCCCCAACGGCACCCTCCGCCCCCCCTTGAAGGTCGAGTTCATTTAGTTTTCTATATAGAGCCAGATCACAACAGAAGTCATTTCAGGTTACCTTTCCTATAGAACAGGTCTATACCTTGTTCTTTTATTAAACACACTAAACAGCCTCATGTGATTTATCTTATTGACAGACGGCATGTCATTTCTGTCTCTACATGGTCGTGTTTACAATTCTCCTCTGCTCTCTGTATCGCACACGGCGGAGTTCCGCCCCGATGCGCCCGAGCACACACACACACACACACACACACACACACACACACACACACACACACACACACACACACACACACACACACACACACACACACACACACGTACACACAAACACAGGTGAGCACACCAACGGACAGAGAGCGCGCTTCGCTAAGTACAGGGAAGAGCCCAAGTGCAGCACGCCCTGTGCTCTGCACGCCCTGTGCCCCCCCCCCCCCCCCCCCCCCCAAAGCTGTAAACCTAGTGGAAACACTGTTCATAAACATTTTCCTATCACATCCCCTTCCTCTGGAATGACCTTTCTGCTCACATCAAACAGTTGAGGCCTTTAAATCCCAATTTGAAACTCATATTTTGGTCCAAACCTTCAGTTATTTGCTTTTTCTTTCATTACTTCAGGCCTCTTATCTGTTGCCAGTACTGCAATTATTCCCTGTCTGAGAATTCCAACGAATCTTTCATTGTACCTGTTGCCATTAACCTCCCAGCAGGTCAGTCATTGTGCAATCATTACCTGTAGAAGTCATGTTCCAAAGAATTGTTCTTTGTCAAAACAGATAAAACACACCTTGGTGACCTTTAATTCCATTCTCACACTCAGCCTCTGAATTTCTGCCATAAGACCTGAAGCTATCTTGGTCCACGGCCAGTGATGTTTGGATCTCACTTCTTGTGTTATCTTGAACCTGAATCATTATCCTTCTCACGGGCCAGTCTCAGTCTCAAAGACCCAAATAAGTCCAGCACTTGAAGTCAATGTCTGTCCTGCTGACGAGAACATAGTAAACGTCCTGAACAGCACTGCATCTCTCTGAGCCTGTGTTTGTTTGTTGTCCCACAAACACATGAGCATCCAAGCTGTGTGCCTCTCTCTCTCTCTCTTCTCCCTCTGTCTCCCTCTCTCTCTAGGTTCTCCTTCTTGTCCTGGTCCATCAGCACGCTTTGTGTTTGCACTCCTGAAGAATGACACAAATAAAAAGTAGTGAATCATCGTATCAAAGGTTCAAATCAATGGAAATAATACACTAAAAATACCCTTTTTATGAATTCTACATATTGATTCAGCCAACGTATTATTCATCATGACCAACGATAGTTTGTTTCAACATGAGGCTTGAAAGACCTTCTAAGTTCTCTGAAAAAGCATTTTGACATCATAAGGAATTCTCAAGTTAATTTTGGTTTTTACAAGTAATGAAAGTAAAGAATTCTTTCTTTAATTTTTCACATAATTCTAAAATGTCCCTTTATCAGTTTATTAAATGATGTCCAACAAGCACATGTCTCTGGTCTCCTAGTTTGTCCTCCTTGTCCTCTCTTTTCACTCAGGCTTAACTGTGCTGGGCTCTCTTCAAGCCTTGTGTTTGGCAGGAGTTTGAGGAAGAAGTAAGGATGAAGGGAAAACCCAACTATAACAAACACGCCTACAAATGTTCCCTTTGAGTGTTGTTCAGTTCTGTGTAAGATCATTGTTATTGTGAACGTACTGAAACCCTGGCACCATTCATCATAGAATTACACTTTTCTTTCTGTACCGGCTTCAAAGCTGAAGACACAAGAAATAAGCTTTTGGTTTGTTGTATAGAAACAAAGCATTAACTTTAATATTGTGTTCTCGACCACGTCGGGTCGACACAGGACATCAGTTTTAAATGATCTTAAGTTTCAAAATGTTATGTTCTACAATGAATAACACTTTGGTGAGAGGTGTAAATATTGTGTATATGTTACTGGTTAATAGCAAATGAAGATGGAACACAGCTCCACTTTGAAAATGTCAGGTTCGCCTGGTGAAAAAGCACTTTTATTGATAATACTATATTAAATGAGGCTCATTAAAGCCTAAAAACCACCAGCATCATAGCAAAGCATGGCAGTAGTCACACACAAAAGAATTGGAGTGAATAGAGTGAAGCAGGCCAGAGTTAGAGACATAAACGTACGAGAGGTCACGAAAGGTCGTCATTTGAGAAACAGCTTCTCCAGCTGTTCCATTGTACTTTTATATACTAAATAACTATATATTTAACTTCCTTTATCCTTGTACATGCACAATCTATCACATACAGCAGTCTGGCATCATTTTTGAGAGCTAGAATCCTCTCCAAAGCCTCTCTGGGCCGCCGACTCACGGCTCCATGCGCTTTTGCCTGTGTGTGAGTGTCGATAAGTCAGCCTGTGGTTGGTCAATCCCATACCATGAGACCTCTAAAGATGCCTTAGGATCTAACCAATGCAGTGGTGGCAACGTGGTTTTGATTGACAGAATAGTTTTACGTAAAATCCAGTTACGCACGAGCGGAGCGCTGCGTAACTGATGTCCTGTGTCAGGTAGACACAGGACATCAGTTTTAAATCGTCTTAAGTTTCAAAATGTTATGTTCTACAATGAATAACACTGTTACATGTTACTTGTTTATATGGAATTAAAGACCATCTGGTGTGCACACAGAGGATTACTCAAACAGTCCCTTACATGTGGATAGTTATTAATGTTTAGTTTTCTGTATGATGTTTTGGGGTTAAATGCACCATAATTGTAAGTAATAGTAAAGTAAATTAGTAAAGTAATACAGTTCCTTGTTGGGTCAGAATCAGCTCTATTGTTGTTGTTTAAACACCTGATGAATGCCAAAAATAAAAAGTGGTAAAATATCCTATCAAAGGATCAAATCAATGAAAATAGTCTCCCTATTTTATTTGAATTCTACATATTGATTCAGTAAACGTGTTATTAATCATGACCAATGATTTGTTTAAACATGAGGCTTGAAAAACCTTCTAAGTTTTCTGAAAAATCATTTTTACATCATAAAGGAATTCTTAAGTTAATGTTGGTTTTACAAGTAATAAAAGTGAAAGATTTTTACTTCAATCTAAAGGAAAAAAAGTTCATGACTTCTGTTCAGCAGTTTGATAAATGATTAGTCAGCATTATAACAGTGATGGGACTAAGGTGATGGAAACACTCAAAGTGAAGTTTCTATAGAGTCTGAAGCAAACACACTTCACATGCAAACTTATCTTTATTGAAAAGCAGGACATGTGCAGAATAAAGAGATACAGAGACTTAATATTCAATCATTCATTAACAGTGTTAAAAAACAACTATGTGAAATAGTTTGATTTCATTATTACATACATATTTTATATGATATATAATGATATATATATATATATACATATATATTTAGGGCCCCACCTCAGCGTTGGGGAATGGTTGGTGGAGATTAGCCTGGATGAAGCGGTTTCGGGAAAGGCTAGGTTGAGGGTCCACTGCGGCTCCCGGGCCTTGCAGACCCCCAAGAAGCCCTCCCAAGGAAGCAAGGCTGCCTGCCTGCCCGTTGCACAGGTCGTTGGAGCTGGGCGAGTGTAGATTTGGTAGGCATGGTGGAGACTAGGGTTAAACTTGGCTGAATGAGACGCATCGCAGGAAGCCGAAAAAGCAAGTGGAACATGGATTCTAGGGTGCGTGCCAGGTGGACGGGAAGGCGATTGGAGCGGAGGGTGGCGACGCAGCGAGGAACGAGATAGGAGGTTAGCGGAAGACCGCGAGGAGTCGGCGGAGGCGTTCGGCGCTGGAGGCCTTTGAAGAGCAAGAACAACTGAGAGAACGTTGTGGGGGAGCAGGGGGAGACGGTGAGTAGTTTCGCGAAGAAGTTGATGCCGCTGAGGTAAACCTTGATATTGGATATCTTGGTGCGGATAGTCAAGTGGGCATGGTAGGTGAAGCTGCATAGGGAGGCCGCGTCGAAGTAAGGGAACGGCTTCTTCTTCTTTCTCTTCTCTCGCGTTTCAGGTTCGATTGAGATAGCGCTTCTCTCTTTTCTGCATTTTAGATTCATACTCTTGGATTGAATCTTGTATTCTGTACGAACCTCATTCTGAGCTTCATGTTAAGATACAGTTACTCTATGGGGCTTTTATTTTGAAAGGGTGGGACTGGGTGGGTGAACAAACACAAAAGCTACCTTGTTCCATGGCTCGTATGTTTTTATTCTTTCTATTTCCTCATTCCCAGCTGATTGCAACAATAGTGAAGCTGGACAATGTCAATGAAACATAACACTGACGTATGATTGTGCTGCTGATCACAGTGTTCCCAAGAAGGATTTTGATCCGTTTTTTGTAAGTCACACCGTCTCTGAAGAAGATAGATAACAGTGTTCTTGGCAGGACTTTAAGGAAGACGCATCGAAAAAAGAAGAACTTGATCACACACACGCACACACACACACACACACGCACACACACACACACGCACACACACACACACGCACACACACACACACACACACACACACACGCACACACACACACACGCACACACACACACACGCACACACGCACACACGCACACACGCACACACACACACACGCACACACACACACACACACACACACACACACACACACACACACACACACACACACACACACACACACACACACACACACACACACACACACACACACACACACACACACACACACATTTCTTTGGGTGAATTGCACTCTTACTGTGACTCTGCAGACACATTTTAACATTTGGTTTGCAGTTATTATAACATCTGTAACATCTAATACAGCTGTGTTCTGCTTCTCAAATGAGAAGCTGCCAGGGTACAAAGATAAACTACCAAAGACACACCAGAAAAATGAGTTAAATATTGATCCTGAACCTGAGAATGCTGGATTCACCCCACGTCAACAATCTAATACATTTACAATAGATAATAGAGATGAAATAATAGAAAATAGTGGAGCAGGGAGGAAGTTCTGCTGCTGGTGGATGACATGAGAGAAATCATATAACATTTAAATATATAATCGACTAACACTAGCATTAGCTAACGTGTTATTCCTCATGGCCAACAATAGTTTGTACAAACATGTGTCAGAAGGTGTTACTGCACTGCAGTCATCTGGATCTACTCTGAACCAGCTTGAGAGTCCACAGTGGTGAAATGTAACTAAATACATTGAGTCAAGTACTTCTGTTCAATGTTGAGGTTGCTGTACTTTATACATCTTGTACTACTCTGCTACATTTCAGAGGCTAATATTGTAATTTGTACACTTATTGGATATCTTTAGTTACTTTACAGATTCAGAGTAATCAACATATATGATCAACAAATGAATGATGATGTAGACTTTATTGATCCGTTGCTACCGGCAGTATATAAAGTAAAGTACTGCAACATTAAAGCAATGTACACATTGATGCGTTAATAATTATAATACAATAATACAATTATGAATTCTTTCCAAAACAATCACCAAAGCTACCTTGTTCCAATGCTCATGTGTTCATTGATATGTGTTCTTATGAACCAGTCCAACCTTCCATGTACAATGGGACACATGGGTGACCCCGTGTCTGTTGGACACGTCCTCAGCGGGGCTGCTGGTAAACAAACAGCGAGTTATTTGAAGACGTCTGAAGGCAAAAGTGTTTATTCACCAACGCTCTCTTCTAACATCATGTTTCAAACTTCTTTCTGTGACCTCGGCTGTCTAAAGCTCTCTACAGTGTTGGGCCCTCTCTGTCCTGCTGTTACCCTTCTGACGGGTCAGTCTCAGTCTCAATGAATCTAATGAGTCTAGCTCTTAAAGTCCTGCTGACGAGATCATAGGTTCTCCTTCTTGTCCTCTGCTGGTCCATCAGCACACGTTGTGTTCTTATCAAGTGTTTGGTCCAGTTCTGTGTAAGTCACACCTGCTTTGAGAAACAACTGTTTCCTTGTTGGGCCAGAATCAGCTTTATTCTTGTTGTTTGCATTCAGCCAACGTGTTAATCATCATGACTGATGATAGTTTGACCTAACATGAGGCTTGAAAGAAGTCCTGAGTTGTCTTTGGGAGCATTTTTACATCATGAGGAATTTAAGTTAAAAGACTGGGTAAAGGATTTTCACTTTCATTTTTTACACACTTGTTTTTTCTTTATTGAAATGTGCAGAATGAAGTGATACAGAGACGTAACATTCAATCATTCATCAACATGTTCCTATCACATCCCCTTCCTCTGGAATGACCTTCCTGCTCACATCAAACAGTTGAGGCCTTTAAATCCTGAATTAAAACTCATCTTTTGGTCCTGACCTTCAGGTATTTGCTTTTTTTCAAAATTCGTTCAGGCCTCTTATCTGTTGCCATGTTCCTTCCAGCCGCTCAGTCATTGTGCAATCGTTACCCGTAGAAGTCATTCCAAAGAATGTTTCTTTTTCTAAATACCGTGTCAAAACAGATAAAACACACCTTGGTTCTCACACTCAACCTTTGAACATCTGAATCCACAACAAGACAAAGGGGAGCAGAGAAGAAACGTACTGGGAGGAAATGGCAGAGCGACAACAGATGGACCAGGTTACACCAAAGACGAACGAACACTGATCCAAGGGACACACAGGGTTTAAATACACAGGGAAGGTGCAGGTGATTAGACACAGCAGGTTTCAATTAAGGGAAGGGTAGACCATCACAGGGGTAAGACACAGAAAAGGGCAGAAAATAAAGTGCAAGACACAAGGAACATCTGAATAAAACAGAATAAATAACTAAATCAAAACATGAATTGTGACACCTTGTTTGTTTCCTTTCTCCATCTGTGTGAATGGTGGGCTTGAGTTTTGCCTCTTGTGTGTTTCTGTAGTCTTTCTTCTTCCAGAGGAGTGAACTATGAGGCCAGATTGGTGGGGTAGTGAGCTATGTTGAGGCTAAAGCCGGAGTTTTTGATGTCACGATGGTGACTTTATTTTAACCACTAGATCACCATGGTAACTTACAACTAACCTGCTCCGGAGTAAAAATGTTCAGTGTATCAGTTATACTTACTCATTCAGTTTCTGGGGTTTACTGTTTGTTGTTGGATGTCCTACAAGCACATGTCTCTGGTCTCCTAGTTTGTCCTCCTTGTCCTCTCTTTTCACTCAGGCTTAACTGTGCTGGGCTCTCTTCAAGCCTTGTGTTTGGCAGGAGTTTGAGGAAGAAGTAATGATGAAGGGAAAACCCAACTATAACAAACACGCCTACAAATGTTCCCTTTGAGTGTTGTTCAGTTCTGTGTAAGATCATTGTTATTGTGAACGTACTGAAACCCTGGCACCATTCATCATAGAATTACACTTTTCTTTCTGTACCGGCTTCAAAACTGAAGACACAAGAAATAAGCTTTTGGTTTGTTGTATAGAAACAAAGCATTAACTTTAATATTGTGTTCTCGACCACGTCGGGTAGACACAGGACATCAGTTTTAAATGATCTTAAGTTTCAAAATGTTATGTTCTACAATGAATAACACTTTGGTGAGAGGTGTAAATATTGTGTATATGTTAATGGTTAATAGCAAATGAAGATGGAACACAGCTCCACTTTGAAAATGTCAGGTTCGCCTGGTGAAAAAGCACTTTTATTGATAATACTATATTAAATGAGGCTCAGTAAAGCCTAAAAACCACCATCATCATAGCAAAGCATGGCAGTAGTCACACACAAAAGAATTGGAGTGAATAGAGTGAAGCAGGCCAGAGTTAGAGACATAAACGTACGAGAGGTCACGAAAGGTCGTCATTTGGGAAACAGCTTCTCCAGCTGTTCCATTGTACTTTTATATACTAAATAACTATATATTTAACTTCCTTTATCCTTGTACATGCACAATCTATCACATACAGCAGTCTGGCATCATTTTTGAGTGATAGAATCCTCTCCAAAGCCTCTCTGGGCCGCCGACTCACGGCTCCATGCGCTTTTGCCTGTGTGTGAGTGTCGATAAGTCAGCCTGTGGTTGGTCAATCCCATACCATGAGACCTCTAAAGATGCCTTAGGATCTAACCAATGCAGTGGTGGCAACGTGGTTTTGATTGACAGAATATTTTTTTGTAAAATCCAGTTACGCACGAGCGGAGCGCTGCGTAAAAACCGGATTCCCCAAATGTGAAACGTGCTCCCCCAGCCTTGTTTGACCCCCCTTTCTTCAGGAAACAGTTGAATTAGACAGGAAACAGATAGCAGAAGTACCTTTCAGAGCTAAAAATGGATCATGGACACTTTTTCTTCATGATTCATCTCAAAGTGAGTGAGAGTTATGATTTTTTCTGCGGGGTGAATGGCTGAGTTTTGTGTGCTTGTTTGCTGGTATCTTTTGAATGGTTTGACGGAGAGTAATTCCGAACATAGCGCTGGATTCCGTGTCGAATGCTAATGCTGTTTAATAGCATCTTCGGCCGTGGTAGCTTCTAGCTTCGTGTTCGGAGCATTTTTCGGAGTGCATATCTCGCCGAGTGACGGCGAAAAAAACACGATATTTTGGTAGCTCTTGTTGTAGGTTCTGGTAGATCGTGTTTAATTGTGTTTTCAGTGTGTAAAATGTTATACATGGTTCTGTTCATCAGAAGTTCTTTGTTAAGCCGGTATGCAACATGTTTGTAGGATTATTATATTTGTTTCTGAAAATTGCTTTCTACGGTACCGCTCGGTACCGCTGGGTATCGCTCGAACCCCAAATGGGGGTCGCTCGGTTTCAGATGGTTTTGTGTTCTCGACCGCGTCAGGTCGACACAGGACATCAGTTTTAAATCATCTTAAGTTTCAAAATGTTATGTTCTAAAATGAATAACACTGTTACATGTTACTTGTTTATATGGAATTAAAGACCATCTGGTGTGCACACAGAGGATTACTCAAACAGTCCCTTACATGTGGATAGTTATTAATGTTTAGTTTTCTGTATGATGTTTTGGGGTTAAATGCACCATAATTGTAAGTAATAGTAAAGTAAATTAGTAAAGTAATACAGTTCCTTGTTGGGTCAGAATCAGCTCTATTGTTGTTGTTTAAACACCTGATGAATGCCAAAAATAAAAAGTGGTAAAATATCCTATCAAAGGATCAAATCAATGAAAATAGTCTCCCTAATTCATTTGAATTCTACATATTGATTCAGTAAACGTGTTATTAATCATGACCAATGATTTGTTTAAACATGAGGCTTGAAAAACCTTCTAAGTTTTCTGAAAAATCATTTTTACATCATAAAGGAATTCTTAAGTTAATGTTGGTTTTACAAGTAATAAAAGTGAAAGATTTTTACTTCAATCTAAAGGAAAAAAAGTTCATGACTTCTGTTCAGCAGTTTGATAAATGATTAGTCAGCATTATAACAGTGATGGGACTAAGGTGATGGAAACACTCAAAGTGAAGTTTCTATAGAGTCTGAAGCAAACACACTTCACATGCAAACTTGTCTTTATTGAAAAGCAGGAAATGTGCAGAATAAAGTGATACAGAGACTAAATATTCAATCATTCATTAACAGTGTTTTTTTGACAAATGTTTTTATTGTCTTTTCCACAATACACAGACACAAACACAAAACAGGACAAGGCACATCAAAAGGTACACATAGGCACTTGAAGAAATGTTAAATAAAGATATCAAGATATCATTGGCATATTTTGTTGTTGGACGTTACTGACTGTTTCTCAGCAGAAACAAGAATACAAAATAAAAACAACAGTAGAGGGTGACAGATATGTACATGCACAGATAGATATATATTATTCCCCACAAATAGAATGCTCCCACATTCCCTAGTGTGACCAGTGAGAGAAGAAAGAAAAAAGAAAAAAAACAGGGGAAGGGAAACAAAAAAGAAGAAAGGGGAAACGGTAGACTACAGGGTTGCAACAAAATCTTCCCCCTCCAGAAACTTCATAAATGATCCCCAAATCTTTACAAAGATGTTATATTTCCCTTTAACTACATGTGTAAGTTTCTCTAGGGCAAGGCACTGAATCAGTCCCTCTATCCAATTTCGTTTGCTCGACCTGTGAACAGATTTCCAAGCCATTGCAATTTTATGTTTAGCTTCAAGAAGACAAAATATGACCATCTTCTTTTTGCTATTGTTAAGTGTACAGTTAGCTGGGAAACACCCAAAAAGACAGAGTTTTGGACATAATGAAAGTTGTTCGTTGATACAAATAGATATAATTGTAATAATCTCTTTCCAGAAATCTTGAATGAGGGTGCATTCTGTTCCCCCAAATAGGTCAATATTGGGATAGAGGAGTTTTTTCCCCAAGATAACTTAACACCTCATGCCATACTGTCAGCGTATTTTTAACAAAGGGGTTTGCAGTGTGTTTCTTCAAAGTGGCTAAGTTTGCTGAGTAAAGGTAGAGATACAAGGGGATTTTAGAAGTTGTGGTTTCCTCCATCCTTATCCAGTGCAGCTTTGACTGGTGTTCAAACCAGTATGAGGCTGTTCGTAGTTGGGCAGCCCAATAGTATCCCTGGAGGTAAGGGAGTTTTAACCCACCTCTGTCATATGGTAAGTATAACAGGGTCATGCGCAGTCTTGAGCGTCTATCATTCCAAATGTAATTACAAAAAAGCTGTTTCATTTTAGTAAAGAAATTAGAAGGAGGAGCAAGTGGGATGGTTTGAAAAAGGTACAGGAATTTAGGAAGGATATTCATCTTCAGAATATTAATATGCCCAATCATGGAAATTGGCAGAGATTTCCATCTATTAATAGATTCAACTACTGACTCCGTCACAGGGTTATAGTTAGTAGGTACCATGGATTCTATTGTAGGCGTGATTTTAACACCGAGGTATGTAAAGCTGTCCACAATGTTCCTAAATGGTGTATTTAGTGGTGGAGATAATCTCTCAGATTTAAAAAAAAATAGGATTGTAGACTTAGATGCATTAAGTTTATAACCTGAGAAACTACCATATGTTCCTATTAAACTTAATAAAGAAGGAACACATTGTTTCAAGTCTGTCAGAAAGAGCACTATATCATCAGCAAATAGTCCTATTTTATTCTCAATATCGTTAATTGTGATACCAGTTATCTCACCATTGCCTCTAATTGCAATTGCTAGAGGTTCAATGGCCAGTACAAAAAGAAGAGGAGACAAGGGACATCCTTGTCTTGTACCTCTACAAAGAGAGAGCTGTTTTGATACCATATAGTTGGTCATTACTGAAGCACTCGAGTCATGATATAAGAGTTTGATCCAATTAAGGAAGTAGTTTCCTATTCCAAAACGGTTAAGCACTTCAAATAGGTATTCATGCTCGACCCTGTCAAAGGCCTTTTCCGCATCAAGTCCTATCACAGCCACATCAGGTATTTCTTTTTTGGCATATATAATGTTCATCAGTCTACGAATATTGTGAGAGCCCTGTCTTCCTTTAATAAATCCATTTTGATCTAAGGTCACAATAGATGGCAAATGTTTCTCCAACCTTCTGGCAAGCAGTTTTGCTATTATTTTCACATCATTATTGATTAAGGAGATGGGGCGGTAGGACTCACACTTTGTGGAGGGCTTACCTGGCTTTAATATTAAGGTTATAAGTGCGTTTCGCAGAGATGGGGGCAGTTCATCATTTTCAAGTGATTCTTCAAACATATTCAGTAAAGGAACCAATAGCCTGTCCTTGAATTTTTTGTAGATTTCAATAGGAACACCGTCGGGGCCTGGAGCTTTCCCTCCTTGCATACTGTCTATGGCCTCTGACAACTCAGATATTGCAATAGGGGAATTGAGTTCCTGTTTAGCGCTCTCACCAAGGAACGGTATTTCTATCTGACCTAGGAAGTTGTGGAGTGAGCAAGATGTGACTGGACTTTCTGACGTGTACAATTTAGAATAAAATGTCTGGAAAGTGCTATTTATTTCTTGTGGGTTAGTAATTGTCGTCCCATTCTCCGACTCAATTTCTAAAATTGATCTTTCACTCTGCATTGACTTTAAACGCCAGGCCCAAAGTTTCCCTGCCCTTTCTCCTTGATCGTAGAATGTCTGTTTCAGTTTCATTACGCTATATAATGCTTTATTTGTGGATAATTCATTATACTGTGCTCTAAGGATGGCCAGTCTCTGTCTAGTCTCATTTGTATCATTAAGGTTAGTTTCTGTCTCAGGTTCTTTGATATCTTTTTCTAACTCCATCAATTTTAGGTGCTGTTTATTAGATATGCTACCTGTATAGCTGATCATTTGGCCTCGTATGTAGGCCTTGAATGCCTCCCATCTTATAGACGCTGATGTTTGAGTAGTATTGACTTTGAAATAGAAATCAATATTGGTTCCAACAAATTTGAAAAACTCGTTATGTAACCATCGTGGGCTCAATCGCCATATATTGGGACCCTTATTGGCTGCTTTGACAGTGTAATTGACTAGTAGTAAAGCATGATCTGAAATGACAATACTTTTATACAATGAGTCGTTCACATTAGGTATCATAGACTTAGAAATGAGGAAATAGTCTATGCGGGAGTAAGAATTATGTGTAGCAGAGTGACATGAATATTCCCGTCTGGAAGGATTCTTATGTCTCCAGATATCACAAAGATTTAACTCGCACATAAAGTGTTGTATTACTTTCCTACTTTGCGTATGTGAGGTGTCCACACCTGATAATTTATCCAGTGTTGGATTAAGAGTACAGTTAAAGTCTCCTGCCATACAAATGTGACCATGCAATGTTGATAAAGTTAGGAACAGGTTATTATAAAACTGTGTATCATCATTATTAGGACCGTATAGACATACTAAATTAATATCTTGATTTAGTAAAGAGCCCTGGACGATAACAAATCTGCCTGCTGTGTCTTGTATGGTATTGTAAACTCGTAATGGAACAGATGAGTGAATAAGTATTGCTACCCCTCTCGCATGAGAGGAAAATGAGGCAGATATGGCCTGACCTGGCCTGACCTGGCCACCTCCTTTTCAAGGGAGTGTACTCACTGGAAAGCAAATGGGTTTCTTGAATAAAAGCTATCTGTGTTTTTAGTTGTTTCAGCCTCGACATTACTTGTTTTAATTTCACTATCTTCCTAAGACCCCTAACATTCCATGAAATAATATTTATTTTAGTGTCACCACTCATGATGAAGTCAGTAGACTAAGCTCACTTGCAACCAAGTTTGTATTCATGCCATGTGATGAAGTGAATAGTGTGCCTTCAAAATAAACAAACAAACAAACGGGGGAAATAATAACAAGGGCCTCTCCCAAATAAACAAACAAACAAACGGAACAGATAATAACACGGGCCTCTCCCAACTGAGGCAACAACGGTAGGCCTAGCCTACACCCTGTGCGGATAAACACGCACATCTCTCCCTCCCTCCCGTCAATCGTATCCCGGTTAGACTGAGCCCTGATCCTCTGGAGGAGCAGTAGAGCAACCGGCTCTTGAAAAGATGTAAAAAATAAAAAAATAAAATAAGTCGGGCGTATTCCGACGAAATGCATGTCAATACGGATGGAACAATGTTCGTTTGTGACCTTAATATATTAAAGTATCTTAGTAGTTAGCTGAATGGACATTAGCCTAAACATAGTCTGTACCTGGCCTATGCCAATGCTAATCTTAACTCGCCATCAGTTCAAGTTTACCACAACAGACTCAGAATTCAACAATGAATAGACCACCTCACCATTCAGCCAAAGTTCTCTGATATTCGTTACTCTTCAGGTGATGGACCCTGTTGTGTATCACGATCGCTGTTGTTCCCCTTCTTAATCTTCCGGATGAATTCTTCAGCTTGGGCTGGTGAAGTGAAGTGGTGCCAGGTTTTATCGTGTAGAATTCGCAGTTTTGCTGGGAACAAAAATCCATACACCATATGCATTTGGCGCAGGCTCTGTTTCGCTCCGTCAAAAAGTTTCCTCTGTCTTTGGACCTCAGTTGAAAAATCCGGGAAGAACATGACACAACCACCGTCAACTTTGATTTCATCTTTCAGACGAGCTGCTTTCATAACTCGGTCTCTGTCTCGGTAGGTCAGGAATTTCACCAGGAGGATCCGTGGTCCTATTCTGTCTGGACCCTGCTGGTCCTGGGTCTGCAGTGGTGTTCTCCCCAGCCTGTAGGCTTGCTCGACGATTACCGTTTTTTCTTCTGCGTCTATGTTGAGAGCCTTGTGCAGCCATGCCGTTAAGAATGAACGCGCATCTCCGCTCCCCGCTCCCTCGGGTAATCCAACCAGCCTTAGATTGGAGCGACGTTGTAGGTTTTCCATCTCTTCCATCTGTGAGGTGAGCTTGTGGACTCTTTTCCACGTGGTGTCGGTTTGTTTTGTTAGCCAAGTGATCTGGTCTTCCGCAGTGCTAATACGAGTTTCTGCTTCTGTGAGTCTTTCAGAAAATGCCCCTATGGCTTCTTTTATCTCTCGGTTGGAGGAAATGACTTCATGTAGTTTAATGGAAAAATCGTTCCTCATGGACTGTATGGCTGATAGAATCTGGCTCTCATTGCTGCTACTCTCCTCATGAGTTAGCATATCGCTAGTTACCACTTCAGTGTCTTCCTCAAGTAGAGTTTCAAAGTCTGTCTTTTTGTCGAGTTTAGGAGGTCGGCCTTTCCCTCGGCCTTTCGACATCGCGTGGAATGTATCTTAAGAGATGTTTTAGGTCACAAATAGCTCAATTTAGTTAGTAAAGTATATTCATTTCGCCGGAGCCTCGCTCCACACGACGCCCCCCCCAACGGCACCCTCCGCCCCCCCTTGAAGGTCGAGTTCATTTAGTTTTCTATATAGAGCCAGATCACAACAGAAGTCATTTCAGGTTACCTTTCCTATAGAACAGGTCTATACCTTGTTCTTTTATTAAACACACTAAACAGCCTCATGTGATTTATCTTATTGACAGACGGCATGTCATTTCTGTCTCTACATGGTCGTGTTTACAATTCTCCTCTGCTCTCTGTATCGCACACGGCGGAGTTCTGCCCCGATGCGCCCGAGCACACACACACACACACACACACACACACACACACACACACACACACAGACACACACACACACACACACACACACACACACACACACACACACACAGACACACACACACACACACACACACACACACACACACACACACACACACACACACACACACACAGACACACACACACAGACACACACACACACACACACACACACACACACACACACACACACACACACACACACACACACACATGCAAACACAGGTGAGCACACCAACGGACAGAGAGCGCGCTTCGCTAATTACAGGGAAGAGCCCAAGTGCAGCACGCCCTGTGCTCTGTACGCCCTGTGCTCTGCACGCCCTGTGCTCTGCACGCCCTGTGCCCCCCCCCCCCCAAAGCTGTAAACCTAGTGGAAACACTGTTCATAAACATTTTCCTATCACATCCCCTTCCTCTGGAATGACCTTTCTGCTCACATCAAACAGTTGAGGCCTTTAAATCCCAATTTGAAACTCATATTTTGGTCCAAACCTTCAGTTATTTGCTTTTTCTTTCATTACTTCAGGCCTCTTATCTGTTGCCAGTACTGCAATTATTCCCTGTCTGAGAATTCCAACGAATCTTTCATTGTACCTGTTGCCATTAACCTTCCAGCAGGTCAGTCATTGTGCAATCATTACCTGTAGAAGTCATGTTCCAAAGAATTGTTCTTTGCCAAAACAGATAAAACACACCTTGGTGACCTTTAATTCCATTCTCACACTCAGCCTCTGAATTTCTGCCATAAGACCTGAAGCTATCTTGGTCCACGGCCAGTGATGTTTGGATCTCACTTCTTGTGTTATCTTGAACCTGAATCATTATCCTTCTCACGGGCCAGTCTCAGTCTCAAAGACCCAAATAAGTCCAGCACTTGAAGTCAATGTCTGTCCTGCTGACGAGAACATAGTAAACGTCCTGAACAGCACTGCATCTCTCTGAGCCTGTGTTTGTTTGTTGTCCCACAAACACATGAGCATCCAAGCTGTGTGCCTCTCTCTCTCTCTCTTCTCCCTCTGTCTCCCTCTCTCTCTAGGTTCTCCTTCTTGTCCTGGTCCATCAGCACGCTTTGTGTTTGCACTCCTGAAGAATGACACAAATAAAAAGTAGTGAATCATCGTATCAAAGGTTCAAATCAATGGAAATAATACACTAAAAATACCCTTTTTATGAATTCTACATATTGATTCAGCCAACGTATTATTCATCATGACCAACGATAGTTTGTTTCAACATGAGGCTTGAAAGACCTTCTAAGTTCTCTGAAAAAGCATTTTGACATCATAAGGAATTCTCAAGTTAATTTTGGTTTTTACAAGTAATGAAAGTAAAGAATTTTTTCTTAAATTTTTCACATAATTCTAAAATGTCCCTTTATCAGTTTATTAAATGATGTCCTACAAGCACATGTCTCTGGTCTCCTAGTTTGTCCTCCTTGTCCTCTCTTTTCACTCAGGCTTAACTGTGCTGGGCTCTCTTCAAGCCTTGTGTTTGGCAGGAGTTTGAGGAAGACGCGTCTATCATGAAAAGAAGCAGAACATGAACACACACACACACACACACACATTTTTTGGGTGAATTCCACTCTTACTGTGACTCTGCAGACACATTTTAACATTTGGTTTGCAGTTATTATAACATCTGTAACATCTAATACAGCTGTGTTCTGTTTGAACTCACTCAAAACCAAACTAAATGAGAAATGAGAAGCTGCCAGGGTACAAAGATAAACTACCAAAGACACACCAGAAAAATGAGTTAAATATTGATCCTGAACCTGAGAATGCTGGATTCACCCCACGTCAACAATCTAATATATTTACAAAAGATAATAGAGATGAAATTGAAATGGTGTACAGCCTATAGCTGTGTAACCGATACCCCCTCCTAGTGCGAGCGAAGCGCTGGAAGACGGCTTGTTCAGTAACCTCTGACCTAGGTAACGAACGCACCCCCAAAATCTACACGCGAGACCGTCTTAGCCTGCTTAGTGAGGCGAAAGCCAGGATAACTTAATAACACTAGCCACCGCCGTATCACTTATTTCAGGGTAAAAACGTCGGCCTCCCCGACAGCCGGATATCAACGGATTCAGGTGAGTGTGTGCAACAGGTGTGGGAGGACTGGAAGTACCCCAGGGTAGACCCGCTCTAAAGGGCCACCGCTGGAGGAGGAACCCTGTGTGGTTGGAAAACTCGCTCGGTTATTCAGGGCAGCTTCAGGACCCTGACCCTAACAACCCCTCCTGCAACCTCCAGGTCCATATCTGGTAGAGAACAGATCATTGTCAAATCATCGTATGGAGTACAACACCATCTGGTGTGCACACAGAGGATTACTCAAACAGTCCCTTACATGTGGAGATGTGGTTTGAAAGGTTTATTCTGTATGATGTCTTTCAGGTGAAATGCTCCTTTATTGTAGTGATTTACAATCCATGATCTCTCTGAAGCGTAATAGAAAATAGTGGAGCAGGGAGGAAGTTCTGCTGCTGGTGGATGAGCTACATCAGAGAAATCATATCATATTTAAATATATAGTAGACCAGGGGTATTTCATTAAAATTCAACGAGGTACATTTAGAGAGAATTTCCTCATGCAAAGGTCCGGAACATCACAACAATGTTTATCTTGTGCTATGAATTAGTCCCATATATATTGAAGTAGACAACAGTTGTATCAACATCTGTATGTAGTCAACAACTGACTGTCAAATCAAAGAAAGAAAGTTTGATTGAATAATATCTCAACAATATTTATTGTCTGTTTTCAAATTGAACTGGATGAATTACAAATAATACAACTCTAAAGTGAGGATCCACTCGACTACAGTACGTTTGTGGAGAAGCCTTTTCAAATGTCTAAGAACCGGGGGATTGTTAAGAAACTTGCAAAAATTAAAAGCAAAGTGTGGACCAACTATTCCTCTACATTGCTGTCACATGTGTCAATACACAAGTAAAGTGTTTACAATATGACGCACCAGATTAAGGGTATTAACTAGTGGTGTAACGGATCACGGGTCGATCCGTGATCGGTTCGGATCCCCCCTCACGGTTCGGATCCCCCCTCACGGTTCGGATCCCCCCTCACGGTTCGGATCCCCCCTCACGGTTCGGATCCCCCCTCACGGTTCGGATCCCCCCTCACGGTTCGGATCCCCCCTCACGGTTCGGATCACTCGTGAACCGCGGATCAATTCAGTATTTTTTTTCTTTTTCTTTTTTTATCTTTTTTTTTTTTACAGTGTAATCCTCATAGTGTGTAATACAGTTTTACTGCTGCTGTTCCTTTTCAAGTAACAAGTGCCCGAATATCAATGCAAAGTGTCAGTGAACAGATATAAAGCATGTGTTCACGTGAACGGAGGTTAAAAGCATTTAACGGCGAATGTCACGGCGAGCGGAGGAACTCCAGAAGCCCGCGGGTCATTTAAGTCAAGTGTGGGATCATTTTGTCTTCCCTGTAAAGTATAATGACGGATAAGGGTGGTGGACAAAACCGTTACGGTATGTAGGCGTTATTTAAAAAGAAAGAAATACGACAAGGAAAAGACTGTGACCGCTTTCACCACGGAGGAGTGATTCATAGTCCGGTGCTGCAGACACGCCCCCTCTGTGAGGGTCACACAGACAGGTGCTGTAGACACGCCCCCTCTGTGAGAGTCACACAGACTAGTATCAGAGTGGAAGCTAGACAGGCCCAATAGTCACTACAGAAAGGTCTACCCTCTCCCCAGACAATGGAGATATTCTCATCTTTTTGAAAATCATGTCACAGTAATGTGAACATTATTGTGTATTTGAATGACATAACCTGACAGGAAGTAAACACAGACCCAAGTTGTTGCCGATCAGTTCAGTTCAGTGTAAACAGTGGAAGCCAGCTCACATATTCTTTCAATATTGATCAAAGGACGAGGGCATCAACATACCTCATGTTGCACTTAAACTTAAACAGAATTGAATATTCTTGAATGTTTTAATTGTATTTATTTATTTCATTTCAAATTGGACACCTTCAATATTTTAGTTTTTATGTAAGACTATAGCCCAAAGTTCTTTTCTTTAAGTGTTCTTGAAGTTCTTTAATTAATAAATGGAAAGCAAAGTTATATTTCTCTCCTCCCCTTTTCTTTGTTGATCCGAAAAATGATGCGAACCGTGACTCAAGAACCGTGATCCGAACCGGACCGTGAGGTTTGTGATCCGTTGCACCCCTAGTATTAACACAACTGAAAACTTGAATTGAATTCCTAAAATCTTAATCCCCAACCCTATCTGCAGGTCAACTGGAGGAGAAGAGGAGTCCTAGGCCCACCGGAGGAGAGGAGTCTCAGGCCCACCGGAGGAGAGGAGTCTCAGGCCCACCGGAGGAGAGGGGTCTCAGGTCCACCGGAGGAGAAGAGTCTCAGGTCCACCGGAGGAGAAGAGTCTCAGGTCCACCGGAGGAGAAGAGTCTAAGGCCCACCGGAGGAGAGGGGTCTCAGGCCCACCGGAGGAGAGGGGTCTCAGGTCCACCGGAGGAGAAGAGTCCCAGGTCCACCGGAGGAGAAGAGTCTCAGGTCCACCGGAGGAGAAGAGTCTAAGGCCCACCGGAGGACAAGAGTCTCAGGCCCACCGGAGGAGAGGGGTCTCAGGTCCACCGGAGGAGAAGAGTCTCAGGTCCACCGGAGGAGAAGAGTCTCAGGTCCACCGGAGGAGAAGAGTCTCAGGCCCACCGGAGGAGAAGAGTTTCAGGCCCACCGGAGGAGAGGAGTCTCAGGCCCACCGGAGGAGAGGAGTCTCAGGCCCACCGGAGGAGAAGAGTCTCAGGCCCACCGGAGGAGAGGAGTCTCAGGCCCACCGGAGGAGAGGGGTCTCAGGCCCACCGGAGGAGAAGAGTCTCAGGCCTACCGGAGGAGAAGAGTTTCAGGCCCACCGGAGGAGAGGAGTCTCAGGCCCACCGGAGGAGAGGAGTCTCAGGCCCACCGGAGGAGAGGAGTCTCAGGCCCACCGGAGGAGAAGAGTCTCAGGCCCACCGGAGGAGAAGAGTCCCACGCCACCAGAGGAGAAGAGGAGTCCCAGGTCCACCGGAGGAGAGGAGCCTCAGGCCCACCGGAGGAGAGGATTCTCAGGCCCACCGGAGGAGAAGAGTCTCAGGCCCACCGGAGGAGAGGAGTCTCAAGCCCACCGGAGGAGAGGAGTCCCAGGCCTACCGGAGGAGAGGAGTCTCAGGTCCACCGGAGGAGAGGAGTCCCAGGCCCACCGGAGGAGAGGAGTCTCAGGCCGGAGGAGAGGAGTCCCAGGTCCACTGGAGAAGAAGAGTCTCAGGCCCACCGGAGGAGAAGAGTCTCAGGCCCACCGGAGAAGAGGAGTCCCAGGTCCACTGGGGAAGAGGAGTCCCAGGTCCACCGGGGGAGAGGAATCTCAGGTCCATCAGAGGAGAAGAGGAGTCCCAGGTCCAACGGAGGAGAGGAGTCTCAGCTCCACCAGGGCGGCTGTGGGTGAGAGGTAGAGAGGGTCCTCTAACAATCTGAAGATCGAAAATTCGATCCCGGGCTCCTCCTGTCCACATCATGGTAGCCCCTGTCATCAGTGTATGAATGGGTGTGAATGGGTGAATGGTTACATGTGTATATGACACATGTACAGACTTTATTAAAACAATTATTATAATCATGCATTCAGTAAAATATGATTTGTGATATTTGTCTAAAATTAAATTAATGTGACCTCACTTCCAAATATAAATTATATTACATTTTTTTACTCAGTTTCAAATAAAGTATCTACTAGAAATAATCTTAATAATGATAATGATAATAATAAATACTAACAACAACCATGATAATAATAATAATAATCAAGTTTCTGAAGTCATAGTGTTAACCTCAGTTCATGTATAATCAGTTCATTGAAGTTTCTTAAAATTAGGATCAACTTTGAATGTTAAGAAATAGGTTTGTGATTTTAAATCATGAGTCTGATAACAGTTATGAGAGATCGTTTAGCTAAAGTGTAAAGATTTAATCATGAATTCACTTTTCATGTGTTTTCAATTACGTCACATTCATATAGATCCGTGGTCTATTTTAGTATATACAGTACACCAAAGCGCGTGCATGTGTACTTTTTTACATTTGCGTCTGAAAACTGACCTTATTTACTCATACATGAGAGTGTATGAATAAATTAAAAACACTGACAGTTTCCCTTTGTCCTGAATGTTCTTTAGTACCTGAATTCCCTGTTTCCACCTGGCTTTGTTCACATTATCTTTAATATTGATCACTCTGCTGGTTAACAGGGTCCTAATTGGACCCAAGCATATTCATGAAAAAAAGGACCCAACAGAAACAATCCCGTTATCCATTGTGGATTTCAACTTTCTACCGAACAAACTCGAGAAACACAACAAGATAAAATCATGACATCTGAGAAAGACACTGAAATGTTGAAGTTGCAGTGTGTAGAGCTGTTTGGGAACCCGTTTCAGTGGTCAGTCGTCTGCTATACTTGAAGTTAAAAGGTGTGTGTGTACGTGTGTGTAGCAGGTATTGTGTGAGGTTCCTGCCAGTAAAGCCCCAGTTCCACCGAAAGCCGGATATACTACGGATGTCCCCGGATACACTACGGATCAGATCCGGGGTCATCCGGGAGTGGAACCGTAGTGAAACCGTAGTCAGTGCGGGACGTTCCGTGATGAACCGTAGTAAAACCATGGCCATCCGCGGCCATCCGTGCCCATCCGTGGCGTATCCGGGAAGACGAGCGGCTCGTCGGACATACAACTAACATCCGGGGTGATCCGGGGACATCCGGGAATGGAGAGGGGGGCGGCGTTGATTGTAGGGCTTCCGGGAAGAAACGTAGTAGGACCGGGATGAACCGTAGCGTAACCGTAGTAAGACCGGGATGAACCGTAGCATAACCGTGTTAATCCGGGATGAAACGGGAGCTAGTTGACACCCCGGAGCACCCCGGATGGGTTTAATTTTCGGCGTGTTGTTGTCGTCTGAGGAAGATTCTTCTTCTCTTCTTTTCTTTTCTTCTTCTGCTGCTGCAGGAGCAGCTTTCTTCTTTGCAGCAGTCATCGCCTTCTTCTTGGGTTTAATTTTCAGCATGTTTCACCCCGGTTCTCACCTCTTTTTATCCGAGGTGATCCGGGGACATCCGTAGTATATCCGGCTTTCGGTGGAATTGGGGCTTAAAGTCCTGAGAAGCTACAGAGCTGCACTTTGATATTTCCCTTTTAAAAACATCCTTAATGAAAATATTATCTCAAAATAGCTATTGTGAAGCTGAGATGAATGAAGCAAGGTTGATTTAAACATAAGTCAAAACGGCACTACTTCACCTACAGGAAGCCATTTTCCAATGTCTCCTGTGTGAAGCCATCCATCTGCATCGATGGCCTCCGCAGTCTTCTCGGGGTCCTTCAGGTAGCCCTGGAACACGTTAAGGCCCTTCACACACACACCTAGAAACCAACACACACACACACGTATGAGTGACGTAATGTTATCGTAAAAGACAGAGCTTCTGTGAAGATGTCTGCTTGTCTTTGTGTTTCACCTCTCCCTCCCCGTTTACAGCCAGGTAGTTCATCTCGGGCACGTCCACCAGTTTAAGTGAGTTACAGGGTAGAGGAGCTGCAACGTGACCTGCGGGCATGAGGTCAAGTACAGAGTGATCAGTGAACTTGTTCTTTATAACTCAGAGCGTTGAGAGATGTAACACTTGAATTAAGTCCTTCTTATTTATTACCTGCTTTCCAGTCTCCGGGCATGGTCATGGTGCATCCAGCAGTACACTCTGTTTGTCCATAACCTTCATAGAACTGAGACACATGATTATTATTATTATCATGACTACTACTGCTACAAACACAGGATTATGCAATGTAGAACCTATTGGGGACAGAGAAGGAGCATTTCTACTTTTCTTTTAAATTACCTGTTGCACTGCAGATTTTCAGGACAGGTGATAGAAAGAGACATAGATAACAAGATAACATTTGAAACAAGGACCTGTGTGTGTGTGTGTGTGTGTGTGTGTGTGTGTGTGTGTGTGTGTGTGTGTGTGTGTGTGTGTGTGTGTGTGTGTGCGTGTGTGTGCGTGTGTGTGTGTGTGTGAGCGTGTGTGTGTGTGTGTGTGTGTGTGTGTGTGTGTGTGTGTGTGTGTGTGTGTGTGTGTGTGTGTGTGTGTGTGTGTGTGCGTGTGTGTGCGTG